>JAWIIG010000301.1:0-23196 GCA_033557465.1 Ichthyophis bannanicus
CTGTAACTAGATGTTAAAGATGCATTCTTTGCATAAGATTATCCCCCATAAGTCAGATATTGTTTTGCATTTGAATGGCAGGAACCCTATCTCTGGAAGAGGGGGGGGGCCCAACTTCCACTTGGACACGATTACCCCAAGGATTCAAGAATTCGCCTACCATCTTTAGTGCTGCACATGAATACAAGAACCTTTTCAAGCTTATCCAGTGGCCCCGGGGAAGAGAGTGCTTCTCCAATACCGTGGACGATCTGCTGATAGCTGCTGTATCAGAAAGTGAATGTATACAAGCCACCAAAGACCTCTTGCAGTTACTAGGATTGAAGCCTGGATACAAAGTTTCAGAGCAAAAGCACGACTATGTCCAAAAAGAAGTGAAAATACCTTGGGCTTTCGTATAACCCAAGGAAGCCGAAAATTAGCAGAGAGAGAAAAGACGCAGTATGCAGAATTCCAACCCCAACTAACAGAAAGCAGTCAGAGCCTTTCTGGGAGTTGCAGGATATTGCCGAATCTCGGATTCCCAACTTTGCGCAAATCGCCAAACCACTGTATGAAGCCACAAAAGTAGAAGAAAAGTCCGCGCAACGTGGAGTGGGGACCCTATGAGCAGGATACAGCCTTCAAGACGTTAAAGGAAGAATTGATTCATCATCACCAGCCCTTGGACTACCTAGATGTGTCACAAGCCTTTCCACTTGTGTTTGTACATGAAGCACAAGGAAATGCCTTAGGCATGTTGACTCAGAAATTGGGAAATATGGGAGCGACCTGTAGCATTACCTATCGAAACAATTGGACACTGTGGCCAAGGATGGCCACCTTGCCTGAGAAGTCAGTTGCAGCTACAGCATGTGTTAGTGAGTGAAGCAGATAAGCTCACACTAGGACATGAATCTAATCAAGTCACTGTGACCACATGCAGGTCCTTGAACCCTTCATTGGAACAGAACGCAAATCATTGGCTCCAACCAATTCCCGAATGTTGAAATATCAGAGCATGTTATGTGAAAACCCACAGATACAACTTGAAGTGAGCACGATGCCTTGAATCCAGCCACATTGTAACCTGTTAGTGAAGCACACTCCCGAACATGATTGTATAGAAGTCATGGACACTGTATTCTCCAGCCAGACCTGACCTGACAGATGTGCCCATAGACAATCCTAACCAAGTCTATTACGTAGATGGAAGCAGTCTCATCATCAATGGACGAACGCTGGCGCCTGGATATGCAGGTAGTCACTCAACATGGAAAGTCGTTTGAGTTCATCACTCTAGCCTCAGGTACATCAGCCCAGAAAGCGAATTGATAGCACTACTTACTCGAGCACGTACTGTTAGGTGCAAAACTGGTGGCTAAATTGTAGATACAGACCTCTAAATATGCCTTCACTACCCTAGCATGCCCATGGAGCTCTCTATAAAGAACGAGGGCTCATCACGTGCAGGAGAAAATCAGTCAAGTATGGCCCCGAGATACTGATGTTACTTGATGCAGTATGGGGGCCCCAACTCCGTGTAGCTGTCAATCGCATTGCAGAGGACATCAAGCAGGAAAAGGAGAAGTTGCCCCGGAGGAATAGGTTTTGCAGAAGTGCCGTCAGCAATCGACAAGCAAGCTATGACAGGACAAATTACACCACAAGCCCATGCCAAGTGCAGGCAGCATTGTTTCCAGTACCCTTGAACTTATGGACACCACATATACCACCAAAGAAATTAGATTACTACTGTAACAAGGAAGATGGAGTTTTAAAACTGAAAGATGGGTGGATTGAGCTGCCACCACAGAGGGCAGTGCAATCCCCAGGACGAATAGTAATTCCCGAATTGTTAGGTCTCAGCCTTTTGTCAAAAGCCTTCCCACGAAGCCACCCACTATGGGGAAAAGTGCTATGGAGAAAGCACTCAGACCACATTTCCTGCTATTAACCTGGTTAGCAGCCGCTATCAAGCTTCAGTGGCACTCCAGTGTTTAATTTGTGCCAAAATAATGGCCAAGCAAGGGTCCTACACCACCCACCTTCGAGTTTCAGTCAGGAGGTGTAACCCCCATGCACCACCTGCAATTGATTTTAACTGACATGCCAAAAGCCAATGGATAGTCACTCCACTCCTATTAGTATTAGTTGTGTAGCATCTCTTGGGTGGGTAGAAGCCTTCCCAACCAGAACTGAAAAAAGCTCGAGAAGTCACTAAAACTTTTACCTGAGAGAGATTGGCCGAGATTTTGGAATTCCGCAGTAATAGGGGTTCCAGACAATGGCCCCCTCAGTTTGTTTGTCTCAGTATTAACTCAACAGTTAGCAAAAGATCTTGGGGGCAGAATACACATGGAAGCTCCACACTGTCGATACGACCGCCAGAGTTCAGGGCAAGTTTGAGCGACTCAAAAGTCTCTGTGAGACGAGGACTCTCAAACTTGCGAGAACAGCCAAGAATGTCTGCAGCGTCTGTCAGGAGGCACCTCATCACTTGGCAATGGCCTATAAATGCCGATGGAGGTCTGGATCTCTCGAATCTGGTCTCGGTCTCTCAAAATATGCTGTACTCAGAACACGCGCAGCGCCTGTGAAAGTCCACAGGATGTTCCCCTTGTGAAGTTCTGTATGGTACACCGCCAGCCAATAGGCATGGAATTAAGAGAGGGAAAGTCTAGAGCCCAAATTGGTTTCAGAAATAACCAGGCACGAACTCCTAGCTTCTTAGTTTTGTTCTAGCAGACCTCTCCATGCGTGGATCCACGACCAGTTTGCCTATCAACTTGCAGAACGGAACCCGTTGCCTCCCTACAAGCCAGGTACCTCGCTGTGGGGATCCAAGTGACTGAGATGAGGGGTCTGGGGCGCGGGTGGGTGAACCCCATTGAAGGGACCCTACACCGCTACATCCTCCTGTCTAACTCCCAACTGCCGTAAAGGTAGCAGAGAATCGATTCCTGGCATCCACCACAGCAGAGTCAAGTCCGCAGCTGATCCAGAACCTGAGCAGTGGACCGCAGACCAGCAGCCTGATGCACCTTTTGGGGGGGGCGAGTTACTCCTGAGAAAAACGGCAACCTAGCAGCGTTAGAACACTTTGTCACAGTGCCCTGCATGTCATGCCACGAGTTCCTTTCCGAAGAGGATTGCTGTTTTCCATACAGCAAGAGGTGTTGTTTCAACGAACCTCATTGTGTGGTTGATTTTACACACTTAGCTTTTGTATGCTACATTGATTGACCACTAATTCCGAAGCCCACCTGAAATTGATAATTTTGTTAATGTTTTGATGGACAACTTCCTGAGGAATCTTCCAATCACACACTGCAGACAATCCCGTTGAATTTGCTTTCATTAGCAACGACGGGACCCGAAAAGAAACGTCCGTGATCAAGATTTTCAAGCTGAGGATGCAGTAAGAAACTCCAATCCAACATGTATCTTTTACCTGTTGCTTTGCCCTGGTTGCCTGTTTTTGAGGCTTTTTGAACTGACCTCATTGCCTTACCTCCACATTCACTGGCGTTGCATTACATTCTACTCGCACTGGGCCTGAAAGTACCTCAGACTATTGATTTATCAGCTCTTTACTATTCTGCACTGGTAAAGTGACTCCGGTGTATTTATAACACCACTGAACTGAATGTCTGTGACCAAGGGTAAATCCTAAAGGTATGCTTTAATCCGCATCTAGAATCGCATCCTATTACACCTTGGAACTGTCGATGGAAAGATGCAGATGGACCTTTGCTAAATGCCACACACGCATTCACAGATCCTAGTCAACCTGCTGTGTATTGTATCTTTTGATGCTTGTGAAGTAATCTAACATAAGAGATTAGCCGTTCTAAGATGGGTGTAGTTGGGTGTGAGGGTCATACACAGGTGGTTCGTGTGAATCCTAAATATATGTTTCCATAAGAGACCAACTTGGATGGGGTAAGCCAATGCACAGGTAAAGAAAGTCCTCAGCCGATGTATATAGTACAGCCCCAGAAGTCCAGATTACTTCTGCCCACAAGGTGGGAATGCTGTCTTCTATGCCACTTGGAATGTTGGTGAGAGTAGAGAATGTTTAAAAAGACACTCGCATATCTGCCACTTACAGAACCCATATGTCAAAGGTATCAGACAAGTGCAAGAAAAACGCTTGCAATCCCTTAGAAAATTGGTTTGGTGGGTCGGCGCACCCGAATATTGGAAACGAGGATCCCGAGTTGGTATACGAATTGCAGGGACTGTAGCAGAGCCAGGAAACCATAGTAATATAAGATTTAAATACCCAGGCCCATACATCATCCAAGTACCAAATTCCATGACACATTCTAACGAAGCCCAATGTGCATGTAAATAAAGTTTGAAATTCCCCCTCCCTCCCAGAACTTATTTTTAGAATTAGCTGGAAGCGGTAGTGTCCTTCTAAATATCTTAGATTGTTACTTTTGTGGGTGGACACAAATGGGTGACCAATTGCCATGGGAAGCCCAAGAATTGAAATTACACCTCGTATGACTTACAATCAAACTGAACTACATACGACTTCAGCGAATGGGTGTTTAGCGCACTCAATAGTTGGACGTCTTTGCTATGCACGAACTGGTGACCCCATTTCAAATCACCAGGTAGGATAGCTAGTCCGTCTTAGCAGAAGTTCTTATAATGACACTACCCAAAAAGACGTCTTGGTGGTCAGGAATTAAAGAACCTGAACCACCTAACCCATTAACTATATGTCCTGAGCTTTCTCATTTAATGGACAAATCTGCCAAGCCTCATGCCTGGCAAGCCCCACCTGGCCTATATTGGAATTGTGGAAACAGATCATATGCCCGAACGTCCCACATACTGGGGATGGGCGTGTGTCCTTAGGGACCATCAGACCTTCTTTCTTCCTTTTAAACACGGAACATGGGAAACAATTAGGCTACCCAGTATAACCACAACCAATCACAGACACAAAAGAGCACTGAGACAGAAGAGAGCACCCCTCCAAGTAGGCCAGTGGAGGAAGTGGAAGTGTCTGATTGGCCACCATAAAGAATCCTTGAATTTCTGGGCCTGCCCACCTGAAATGATGATGGTAGGTGGGGCTATCGAACCCCAGTCTATATGATTAATCGTATTATTTACGCTTACAAGCAGTATGTGAAATAATAACCAAATCAGATGATAAGGGTCAAGTAGTTGAATAGATTGCTGAAAATATGCGAAAACAATCTTACGTGCCAGTACAGACTTTTGCAATGAGTGCATTTCCCTAACTGGTTTGCTCTATATTCTCGTGGCTAATAGGACTACAAACTTTCCTTCTACTAGTACGAATAATTATTGCTGTCAGGTTACTGTTACCATGTATATAATCCCATGTGTTGTATGCGTTCTATTCAGAGTGCTAGTGAAAGTACAGTAGAGCGGAAGACCGCAACTTAAGATTATGGCCTTATATCAACCTAAACCGCCTGCTATCTTCGAAGACCTCTAGACCCATGATATAAACCATTTTGAGTGCTTTAATTCTCACACTTTAGTAAATAATAGGGTGAGATTATCAAAGGAGGGAATGTGGCAGGTGAAGGCCTGTGATCCACAGTGTCTGACATAAGCATGTAGGTCCTCTTAACTAGCTTGACCTGGAAATGAAGCCTGTGAAGAGGCCCATAGGAATTGCACAGCCCCCAACATGGCGGCTATTGTAAAATTAGAACTCAGTAAAAGTATTGGATTAGCTTAGACTGTGGTAGGCGAAGGCCTATGATCCATGCTAATTGAACTAAAACCAGACAGGCCATAGCAGCTTTTGACCTTTAACTGAAGCCCTTTAGTTAGGCCCCAGAGGAATGAAAACCCCCCTGAATGTATGACACCATAGAATTGAAAACTTAACTCAGCTTGAACTGAACCGCTAAGCAGAAACGAAACTTAGAAAAGACAGAAAAACAGCTCTAATTGGTACTTATAAGAGAGCACAGCTTCTATGGAATTAAGTAACTGTCTGCAATAAAGCCAAGGTTACAGTGCCCCGCTATCACTCATATTCCCCGCAAGCCAGTGACCTTGGAGGAGAGAATTATCGAAAGTCTAAGAACTGTCCATTGTAATACGGGACTGAAAGGGTGGCAACCAGGTGCTGATCCCAGATCAAGGTCCGCATTGGATAGCTACGTAGTGGTACCATGACCAATAGAAGTGGGTGAGAGGGGTTACTGCGACCAATGAAAAGTTTGGCCTATGTCTAGAATGGAGAAGAACGGTATAAAAGTTGTTGTTTTGCGAAGAAACCCTTGCTCATCCATTTTGAAATTGATTATTGCTTGAGCCTGTGCACATTAAACTGGCTTGGTTCCCTGAAATAACTCCTGGTTTTATTTATTGCATGCTTATCTGATGCTTACATTTCTTGGTGCGTATGGCCCGGGAAAGTGCGAGTGGTAGATGGTGTTTTTTCAAGTGAATAAATCCCCGTAATTCGCCTTGAGGTTTTGGTCCAGTTGGAACCATGCCAATCCGACTGCAGGGGAATTTCCCTGGCCCCCCCCGATCCTCTTGTTATCGGAGGGGTTTCTTCTGCCTGGCCTCGGGCAGGCACGGGGTCCAGCTGGCCAACCCCTCCTCGCCGGGGGATTTCTGGTTCCAACTCAGAAGCTAGTGAAGTATCGTGTACCGGATCCGGTATTTATAGTTTTGTAAACCTGTCTAGACAGATGAGTTAGTACTGCTGTTTGAAACTTGTGAAACTTTTAGTAAGAATTTGGAACTTGGAATTTGTGAGCTCGAGAAAATTGGAAATTGGTAAGAGAGCTTGATCACCTCTCAAGGACGGTCCTATTTACCCTTGGCATGAGTATGCGCAAGGCGAAGCCATCGTCCTTCTTGTTTGGTAAGACTTTAGTCAACCAGCGGAATGCGTATTCTGTCTCGAGGTCCCTACATGAGTATGCGTGGGGAAAAATTTGTTTGAAAATCCTTGCATGAGTATTCGCGAAGGTACAGCTGTTATAGAGAATCATGATTCAGCCTAGTCATAACCGACAGGATTGTTTTGTTTTTGGGATCTGTTGCTAGCATGATTGTGAAAGCGTTTGATTTTTATTGTCTGCCCTACTGTGTATCTGTTTTTTTTTGTTTTCTCTGTTTGAAACCACGAGTTTCCCTTCTGTTTATAAAATTGAGATTATTCTGTTGAGTAATTTGTGACAGTTCACTGATTAAGAAATTTGTATTAATCAAGCAGAACGAAGACCCAAAACACCTAGAGGCACTTTATAAATCAAAAAACTGGTCTCACCCAGTTCACCTGCACATTGAAAAACTGACAGTGGGCGTGTCTGAAGTAAAGAATGTAAAGTGTCTTTCTAACCCTGTGCAGGCTTAAATCTCAATGCTGTTTAGTTTGGGCTTATTTCAGGCCAATTGGTACCTGTTTTATTCACTGTGTTTTAAATGGTGATGTTCCTTCTACTATGGTCCGGTATTATATACCATTCGATAGGACATAGTTTAGTCAGAATTTTCAGTCGTTTTGCAAGGTCGAATTAACCTCCTCGAGCTCCCGGTAAACTGTTTTAGTTATATTCTCTGCTTTGTCTGTATTTTTATTGTTACCTTTCAGAAATGATAAACTAAGCAACTGTTTTTGGGTTTATTTCCTTTGACTTATAAACCTACAAAGTAATTATTAGATCACGACTTGACACTCATTTAAATGATTCTTGCTAGCATGTCTCTGTGTGTCTGTGAAACTGTGATCATTTCGTTTCCAGTGAGCGGAGTGGTGTGGCTCAACAGCTTACTAGGGCATGAGACAGCCGTTCCCGATTGAGCAGTCTCTTGCTTGTGTAAAATAAAGGAAGTATATCTGTTGTTTCAAAAACTAACAGACACAGACAGGAGAGATAAAATAAAGTATTTTTCCTTTGTCCTCAAAAATAGAGGTTAAGAACCTTGGGGGATGGTGCGGCATTCTGGGTTGGAAGTGTATCAGATTGCAACCTGAGAATTATGGTTTAAATTCTGAGTGAATAAGAAAATTGTGTTTAGGATGTTATCTTTGAAATCTATACTAGTGACTAATGACGACCTTTACAATTCAAGATAAATTCATTTGTTTTAAAATTCCAAGACGTTATTACCTGATTTACTGTGGCAAGCAACCTGATAGAAGACATATTTATTGTTAAAAAAACAAAAAAAAACAAAAACAAAAAGAGGGTGTATATGCATTTTAGATATCCACCACAGCTATGGAAAAGTATCCGTTTCATGTCTTTTGAATATTTGCTTCCTGAACTAAAAAAAAAATTAATTTCTTTTGCAGAGACATGCTGATTACAGCTGGAGCTAGTTGCTAAGTATTTTTATTCCAGTCAAACGTATGTCCCGTCATATTAAGAGGCCTATTTCTTTCTATTGGAATAGATGTTATAACATGTTGCAAAAATAATAGTTTTTGTATATTTTTAAGAACTGTATTTAAAACTATGGTAATCAAATGTCTCTGTCCCAATCAGGAATGCTATGTGAACGGTAGTGGCTTCTGCTAGTTGCCCATATTTCCTTAGTTCACCATATTTTGCCCCAGAATCTCTAGATATCCTGTCTCGTCACTCTCTCTCTCTGTAAGTAGCTCCGTTCAGAGTGCTTTAGGGGGGGATGGAGCCCAGTCAACCGATGATGTCACCCCCCGGTAGGCGTGAACTAATGTGCCCACAGCAGAGAAGTAGAACATTAAAAAAAAAAAACAACCTCCTGGATAGAGCGTTGCTAGGAGAAACAGAACCCAGGAGAGGGGGGGGGGGGACTCCTCCCTGCAGATTCCCTAGTTTGCCAGCCACCTCCGCAGCAGGGGGATGTGCACCCCCTCTGGACCAGAAGTGAAAGTCAGCTGACCAGACTTGTTTAGAACTGAAAAAAAAACAAAAAAAACTGCATTATACACTGAGAAGTTTTAGGATTTGATTGAACTAATGAACAGTATAATGCAGACCAGTAGCCCAGGAGAAGTTGTGTTTTTGTCAGTCAGTCCCAGAGAGATATAAAACAAAAAATTACAGACAATGGATGGATTTGCGGGCATAATACAGCACAGTTAATGGAAGTTGATTTTGAAAGTATGTGAAATGTAAGACTGAATGTGGCAGAGAAAGTGAATGTAAAATAAAAAAAGAAAGCAGATCAGCTTGGTGCTGCTTTCATTGAACGACGTGGAGGAGATTCTCCTAATCAAAGGACCAGAGAACGTGTAAGAGGCCGCAGAAGTAGCAGGCCTCCACTGGGTGCGAATCAGTGCGCCCCATTGCAGAAAAAGAAGGACATTAGAGAAGTGAATGCCCGTATCGTGACTCCACCCCAGGAGGGGAGGAGGGAGTACTTGATTGCAGAGTCATTAAAACAATAAACCAAGCACAATGTTCTATTAGGAGAAGGAAGTAGCTATAGAGTAAGTGGCAGCTAAAGAGGGCTACAGCATGGATGAAGACTAGGCCAGACCGGACTCGCCAGGTTCCCTGGGTCCCCAGGAGGCCGTCTGCAACAGAGGGGACCACTAGATGGACTGTTATGGGGGATACAGGAGCAGAATACTAACGCCAGGCGCCCCTGGGTTTTTCTAGATGCACCACCATTATCAGAGCTACTAGGGCTAAGTCCGCAAAGCCTTTCCTGCAGAACCGCATGTGTGAACTAGGGGGACAGAAAATAATGCACAGTTCCTGTATATGCCTGAGTGCCTTGGGGCCGAGATCTGCTTGCAAAGCTTCAGGCACAGATATCCTTTGCTGAAGAGGGAGAAATGCAAATGACTGTAAACCCAAAACCTGCTGGATTGATGGTGCTGACTGTTCCCCGAGAAGAGGAGTGGCAAGTTCTATAGCACACCTCCAGTCAAGTCAACAAGTTCCTGTATACCTACCAACCTTATAGCCCCACCTGGAGTATGGGCAGAAGATAATCCACCTGGCCTAGCGAAGAACATAGCCCCTGTCATTGTCACCCTCAAGCCAGTCAAGAAGCCTGGGACAGGTGGCTACCGCCCAGTGCAGGATCTAAGAAGAATGAATGATGCAGCTGAAACTAAACAACCAGTGGTACCAAAATCCTTATATTCTCTTGGAACTGATCTCTGCTGAAGCTATACATTTCATCATTCTGGACTTAAAAAGATGCCTTTTTCTGCATACGCTTAGCCCAAGACCCCACTACAAGGAGGCGGGGCCAACTCATCTGGACAAGATTACCTCAAGGATTCAAGAACTCGCCTCACTCAGCAAGGATTTGACAAGTTATCCAGAAAACTCCAGGAAAAAAAAATTCTACTTCAATATGTGGACAACTTGCTCATAACCACCAACTCAGAAAGTGAATGTCTACAAGCCATCAGTGAACTTTTGCACCCTCTTAATGAGGCTGGATACAAAGTCTCAAGAGCCAAGGTGCAATTATGTCCAACAAGTTAAACACCTAGGATTCCAGTTGTCCAGCGGAATTCGACGCCTGGGACCAGAATGCAAAGAAGCTGTATGCAGTATTCCTACTCCAACCACCAGGAGGCAAGTAAGAGCCTTCTTGGGTGCCACAGAGTATGTTGCGTAAAACCCCCCAGCTCCAAATTGAAGGTCAGTCAAGCTTTGAATCCTGTTATGTTGTTACCAGTTGGTCTTGACCCCCTGATCATGACTGTTTAGAAATTATGGACACTGTATTCTCAAGCCGCCTGGATTTGACTGATGTCCCTTGGAGAACCCGGAACAGACTTCCTTTGTGGCTGAAGGCAGTTTCATCATCAATGGACATTGTTGTGCTAGATATGCAGTGGTGACCCCTGATTTGGTAGTGAGTCCTCAGCCCTGGCCCCAGAAACTTCACCACAGCAAGCTGAACTGATAGCCCTCACTAGAGCACTAACAATAGGAAAAGAGCCCTGTCTAAATGTGTACCCAGATTCCAAGTATGCCCTTACAACCTTGCATGCATATGGGGCCCTGTACAAAGAATGAGGGTGGATAACCTTAGGAAGCAAGTCCATTAAGTATAGCCCCAAGATATTGATATTAACAGATACATACTGCCTATAGATCTCAGAATTTAGGAAAAGTAGAATGTATGAATAGAACCCTGAAATCTCAGTTGTCCAAACTTTGCCAAGAGGTTTACCTGAAGTGGCCCCAGGTTCTTCCCATAGCCCTTCTTAGGATATACTTAGCCCCTGCTAAGTCTTTAGGAGTTTCCCCTTTTTGAGATTCTGTATGGGCAACCCCTGCCTATTGTATAGGAAATAAAAGGAGATATGATACAGATAGGATCTGAAATTATTATAAATGAACTATTGGTTTTAAGTTCTGTTTTTCAGAAGTCTTAATACCTTTGTAAAAAATCGATTACCAATCAAATTGCATGCACCCCTGCATACTTTCAAGCCTGGAGTCTCGGTGTGGATCAAAGAGTGGAGAAAGATACCGGTTAGCCCTGCATTGGAGGGGACCCTATGTTGTCATCTTGTCAACTCCAACTGCAGTAAAAGTCGCAGAATTTGAACCTTGGATCCATCATAATCAAGTGAAGCCAGCAGCTGCTCTTGAACCTGATCACTGGACTACTGTACAGCATCCTGAGACACCATTGCACCTCACCCTACGACAACAGCCACGGACCTAAGACTTATTGGTCCCTCAGGACACTGCACTATTTCAAGACTGTTTGTTTATCTGAAGGTAAGCCTCGCATCTGGAGAAAACTGCAATCATCAGAAAGAGACTGTGTTGTGTTAAGAAATTGAATCTTCTAAGAGACTGTGTTTTAAATACTCTGAAAAGACTATTTTGATTTTCTGAAGAAGTGAACTGCTCTAAGGAGGCAATAATAGCCTGAGAGACTGTACTATGATATTTTAAGAATCTGAGACATCCCAGAAGACAGTGATACTTTGGAATCTACAGCCCTACTCCTGCCAAAAAGCTGGTAGGTCTATGTACGGCAGAAGCTTGAGGATCTACATCAACTCTACCTTTGTGAAATCCGACAGTTCCTCCAATTTTCCAGAGACTATGCCCATTATGAATTAGTATTATTGCTTTATTCTGGCAACAGTTTTGGAGTGCTTTGAAATGACTTTTGCCTTGCCTCCCTGGGCAGCCTGTATAAGTACAACATGAACTGGACCGAAGGTCACTCAGACCTTGTTTTATCATTCTTCCTATACTTGCATTGGTATCTCTCCAATCCAAAAGTTGTTCTAGATCTTGACTTTCTACAAGGCTATGCAAGCCACCGTTGCAACTCCTCATGCCTCCCAGAACTTGTTTCTTGAACTTGCTGGAGCAATAGCATCTAGTCTCCACACTTCTGACTGTTTCTTTTGTGGAGGAACTAAGATGGGAGGATCAGTGGCCTGGGAGACGCAAGAACTGAACTATTCTATCCTATACAATCAGACTGATTTACATAATACTACTAGTGAGTGGGTATTGGCCCACCCCATTGTTGACAGTTTGTGTTTTGTTCGCACCGGACCACAATTTGCTATGAAGATCGGACAGCTGGATTGTCTAAATCAGAAGATTTACAAACAGCACAACAAAGAAGACATCTTGGTGGTCCGGGCATAAATGCTCCTGAACCTTCTAATCCTTTAGTTCTTTTTCCCACTCTTGCCAAACTATGGACTTTGACTATCTGCTTGTTGCTCCCTTGTTTCTTGCCACTTTGCTTGCGAATGATAACTTCAGTTATTAATAACACTGTAGAGCATAAGGCAGCTACAAAGATACTAGCTATGTGAACTTACTACCCTATACCACAGAGTGATACCTTTACCTAGTATTATGTGATTTGATTCTCAACCTTATTGACATGCGGGTGAGATTAATCAAAGGGGGGAATGTGGTAGGCGAAGGCCTATGATCCATGCTAATTGAACTAAACAGACAGGCCTAAGCAGCTTGACCTGTAACTGAAGCCTGTAGTTAGGCCCAGAGGAATGAAAACCCCCTGAATGATGACACCATAGAATTGAAACTTAAATCAGCTTAACTGAACATAGCTAAGCAGAAACGAAACTTAGAAAAGACAGAAAAACAGCTCTAATTGGTACTGATAAGAGAGCACAGCTTCTATGGAATTAATTAACTCTGCAGAAAAGCAAGGTTACAGTGCCCCGCTATCACTCATATTCCAGCAAGCCAGTGACCTTGGAGGAGAGAAGTATCGAAAGTCTAAGAACTGTCCATTGTATAAGGACTGAAAGGGGGGCAACCAGGTGCTGAGCCCAGATCAAGGTCCTCATTGGATAGCTACGTAGTGGTACCAGGACCAATAGATGGGTGAGAGGGGTTACTGGGACCAATGAAAAGTTTGCCTATGTCTAGAATGGAGAAGAACGGTATAAAAGTTGTTGTTTTGCTAGAAACCATTGCTCAGCCATTTTGAATTTAATTATTGCTTGAGCCTGTGCACATTAAACTGGCTTGGATCCTTGAAAAGACTCCTGGTTTTATTTATTGCATGCTTATCTGCCTGCTACAAGACAAGCAGAACGGAAAGATGGAAAAATACAGAAAAATATGTTTAAAAGCCACTGATAAGAGAATACAGCTGTGAGGGATTTAATTAAAACTGCTGACAGAAAGGTTACAGAGCCCTGCTTCCCTGCACGTATTAACTAGCCCAGTGGCCTTGGAAGTAGGAAAGTAACAAGTTGGTGAACTGGCCATTGTAATTGGGACTAGAAGGGGGGGTAAGCAGGTGCTGAGCCCACTCAAAGAAACATAATTGGATAATCATATTGTGGCAGGTGCAGGCCTGTGACCCACGGTTGTCTGACATAAGCAGGCCAGCATGGCTAGCTTGACCTGTAAATGAGGCCTGTGGAGAGGCATATAGGATTGCACATCCCCCAATATGCTGCTATTGTAAGATAGAACTCAGTAGAAGTATTAAATTAGCTTAGGTAGGCAGAACTGTAGAACTAAAAGATGGAAAAATACAGAAAAGACATGTTTAAAAGTACTGATAAGAAAAAGTATATCTGCAAAGAAATAATGAGGAGTGCTGACAGATGAGTTACAGAACCTTGCTCTTCTACACGCACAAATTGGTTCTATGGCCTTGAGAGTGTGAAAGTAAACAAGTTGATGAACTGGCCATTGTAATTGGGACTAGAAGGGGGGGCATGCAGGTGTCATGCCCACAGAAGGGACATAATTGGATAAACTTATCAGTACCAGGACCACAAAGTCTTTTCTTCAAAACCGAATATGCAGTCTAGGAGGACAGCAAGTAACTCATCAATTTCCTTTACATGACCGAATGTCCAGTGCCACTACTGGGACGAGACATGCTAGCCAAGCTTCAAGCACAGATATCTTTCTCTGAACAAGGAGAAATGCAAATGACAGTAAATTCCCAAGCCAAACCAGCAGGAGTAATGCTGCTGACAGTGCCCGGAGAAGAAGAAATGGAGGTATTACGTGATGACTCCATCCAAGACACCTATTTTGAACAAACTTTAAAGAACATCGATGCACCACCTGGAGTATGGGCAGAAGGCAGTCCCCAGGCCTAGCCAAGCATATAGCTCCAGTGATTGTAACCCTCAAGCCTAGTGCTACACCAGTGCACGTCAAACAGTACCCTCTCCCAAGAACTGCAATTGAAGGCATTCATCGCCACCTACAAAGATTGCTCGAGTATGGCCTACTAAAAGTATGTCAATCCCCATGGAATACTCCACTTTTGCCAGTAAAGAAACCTGGGACAGATGATTATCGCCCAGTGCAAGATTTGAGAAGAGTAAATGATGCAGTTGAAACCATACATCCAGTTGTACCCAATCCTTACACTCTTCTGGGACTGATATCTGCTGAAGCTACCCATTTCACTGTACTGGATTGAAAGATGCATTCTTTTGCATAAGATTAGCCCCTGTAAGCCAAATATTGTTTGCATTCGAATGGCAGGACCCCATCTCTGGAAGAGGGGGCCAACTCACCTGGACAAGATTACCCCAAGGATTCAAGAATTCGCCTACCATCTTTAGTGCTGCACTGAATCAAGACCTTTCAAGCTAGCCAGTAGCCCGGGAAAGAGAGTGCTTCTCCAATACGTGGATGATCTGTTGATAGATGCCGTATGTGAAAGAGAATGTTTATTAGCCAACTAAGATCTCTTGCAGTTTGTAGATGAAGCTGGATACAAAGTTTCCAGAGCTAAAGCACAGCTATGCCAAAAAGAAGTGAAATACTTGGGTTTTCGTATTGCCCAAGGAAGCAGAAGATTAGGCAGAGAACGAAAAGAAGCAGTATGTAGATTCCAACTCCAACAACCAGAAAGCCAGTTAGAGCCTTTCTGGGAGCGGAGGGATATTGCCGAATCTGGATACCTAACTTTGCCCAAATGCCAAACCACTGTATGAAGCCACAAAAGGAGAAGAGAAGTCACCACTGGAGTGGGGACCTGAGCAGGATACAGCCTTCCAGAAGTTAAAAGAAGAATTGATAACATCACCAGCACTTGGACTACCAGATGTCACAAACCCTTCCACTTGTTTGTACATGAAGCACAGGGAAATGCCTTAGGCATGTTGACTCAGAAATTGGGAAATTGGGAGCGACCTGTAGCATACCTATCGAAACAATTGGACCTGTGGCCAAAGGATGGCCACCTTGCTTGAGAGCAGTTGCAGCTACAGCGATACTAGTGAGTGAAGCAGACAAACTCACACTAGGACAGAACATACGAGTCACTGTGCCACATGCAGTCCTTGCCCTTATGGAACAGAAAGCAAATTATTGGCTCACCAATTCCCGAATGTTGAAGTACCAGAGCATGTTATGTGAAAACCCACAGATACAACTTGAAGTGAGCCATGCCTTGAATCCAGCCACCTTGATACCCATCAGTGAAGAACTCCCAGAACATGACTGTATCGAAGTCATGGAGACTGTGTTCTCCAGTCGACCTGACTTGACGGATGTGCCCATAGACAACCCTGACCAGATCTATTATGTTGGTGGGAGCAGTCTCATCCTTGATGGACGACGCTGTGCCGGATATGCAGTCGTCACTCAACACGAAGTAGTTGAATCATCAGCTCTAGCCTCAGGCACATCAGCCCAGAAAGCCGAATTGATAGCACTCACCAGAGCATTGTTGTTAGGAGAAAAACTTGTGCTAAATGTATATACAGATTCCAAATATGCCTTCACTACCTTGCATGCCCATGGAGCTCTCTATAAAGAAAGAGGACTCATCACATCCGGAGGAAAATCAGTCAAGTATGGTCCCGAGATATTGATGTTACTTGATGCAGTCTGGGCCCCAACACGTGTAGCTGTCATGCATTGCAGAGGACATCAAGCAGGAAAAGGAGAAGTTGCCCGAGGAAATAGATTTGCAGATGCCTCAGCACGACAAGCAGCTATGACAGGACAGATTGCCCCACAAGCTATGACAATGCAAGCAGCATTGTTTCCAGTTCCTCTGAATTTTTTGACACCACGATATACCACCAACGAATTAGATTACTATTGTGACAGAGGAAAATGGAGAGTACTGAAAGATGGATGGATTGAGCTGCCACCAGACGAGGGCAGTCAACCTCCAGGACGAATAGTAATTCCTGAACTGTTAGGACCATCCTTTGTCAAAGCCTTCCACGAAGCAACACATTATGGTAAGAGTGCTATGGAAAAAGCAATCAGACCACATTTCAAAATACCTCTGATCACAACCAAATCACCATCACTAGCACGAAAATGTATAACCTTTGCCAAAAATAAAGCCAAGCAAGGCATTATAACAGCACCCCGAGTTCAGTCAGGAGGTGTCACCCCCATGCACAACCTCCAAGTTGATTTTACCGAAATGCCAAAAGCCACTGGGGACCTTTACCGATTAGGATTCGTTTGTGCTTTCTCGGGGTGGGTCGAAGCATTCCCAACCAGACCTGAGAAAGCTCGAGAAGTTACCAAAGTCTTAATGAGAGAGATTGTCCCCAGATTTGGAATTCCAGCAGTAATAGGGTCAGACAATGGACCCTCCTTTGTCTCCCAAGTTACTCAGCAGTTAGCGAAAGCTTTGCAGATACAGTGGAAACTCCACACTGCATACAGACCCCAGAGTTCAGGGAAAGTTGAGCGAATGAATCGTACCTTGAAAGCCAAATGTCCAAGCTTTGTCAGGAGACACACTTGAAATGGCCCCAAGTGCTCCCCATAGCTTTACTCAGAATACGCTCAGCTCCTGTTAAAGTCAACAGGAGTTTCACCTTTTGAAGTTTTGTATGGTAAACCCCCACCAATAGTGCAGGGAGTCAAATGAAGTTTAGCCCTGATTGGTTCATAAGTAACCATACAAGAACTCCTAGCTCTTAGTTTTGTTCTGCAGACTCTCAATACGTGGATCCAAGATCAGTTGCCTACAAATTGACGGAACCCTTGCATCCCTACCAGTCTGGTACTTCGGGGTGTGGATCAAAGATTGGAAGAAGATACCGTTGGAACCCCATTGGAAGGGGACCGTACACCGTCATCCTGTCTACCCCAACTGCAGTAAAGGTAGCCGAGATCGACGCCTGGATCCACCACAGCAGAGTCAAGCCCGCCGCCGATCCTGAACCAGAGCAGTGGACAGCAGAACAGCATCCTAATGCACCCTTGCGAGTTTACTCTAAGACGGCAACCAGCAGCCTAGACACTTCATCACAAGTGCTTTGCAGTAGCCAAGTCTTTCGAAGAGGATTGCTGTTTTCCATGCAGCAACAGCTTTGTTTCAACAAACCCAATTTGTGTGTGATTTGACACACTACTTTGAGACTACATTGACTAAGCAAGACTTCACAAGCCAACTGAAAATGCTAAAAAGTTGGTTAATGTGTACTGGACATCTTGAGGATCTTCAATCAACACTCAGCACCTGTTAAATTGCTTCATTAGCAACGGGACGAAGAATAAAAGACCGTCGTGATCAAGATCAGCAGCTGAGGATTCAGAAGAACTCCAATCAACATCAACATGTATCTTTGTTTTTGCTTTGCCTTGGTTGCCTTCTTTGGAGGTTTTGAACTGACTTATGCTTTACCTCCATGCACTGCTTGCATTACTTCTACTAGAACTGGACTGAAAGTAACTCAGACTTTGCTTTACCATTCTTATTATACCTGCAAGGGAACAATAACTCGGGGTATCTATAACACTACTGAACTAAATGTTTGCACTCATGGCAAAATCAAAGCATGCTATAATCCGCATCAGAATCCATCCTATTACACGTTGGAAATAAGATGGAAGGATGCAGATGGACCTATATAGCTGCTATGCCACCACTTAAGGACATTACTAAACCTGCTGTTTTGAATTTTGATGCATGTAATGCTATTAATAGAGATAGTCAGTCCACCTGTGGTACATGGGAGGAAAGCGGATCAAAATGACCAAAAGTACATGTGTCCAGAAGGAGACACAATTTGGTGGAAGTGTACAGTTAAAACAGGATCAGGATATAGTACTGCTAATGCGGCAGATTACTATTGACCGTATTTGGGATGTGTTTTTAATGCTACCTGGAACACTGGTATAAATGATGAGAAAATAGATAAACGGATGGCTACTCTAACCAAGCCAAACACTAATGATAAATGTCAGAAAGATGCTTGTAACCCCTTACATGTACGTATACACAATCCCCATGCATGGAAACAAGGATACAAGTTTGGTTTACGTATTGCTGGAGGAGCAATAGATCCAGGGACCATTGTGTATATCAGATTGAATACCCAAGCCCACAAGTCATCTAAATATCATATTCATAATACCCTTTTATGAAGCTATGCATGTAAATAAGTTTGAGATCCCTCATCCTTAACAGAATTTATTTCTAGAATTAGCCGGCTAGCAGTAGTATCTAGTTCAAAATCACAAGAATGTTACTTCTGTGGCGGAACCCAAATGGGAGATCAATGGCCATGGGAAAGCCCAAGAATTGAATTATTCTATGATTTACAATCACGGGAAATGGATTACATAAGACTACCAGTGAATGGGTGGTTAGCGCCAACTCAATCGTTTGGCGACGTCTTTGCTATGCCAGAACTGGACCCCAGTTTCACCCAAAAGGTAGGTAGGACAGCCTGGTCTGTCTTAGCCAGAAAGTACTATAACGCCACGACCAAAAGGACAGCATGGTGGTCAGGAATCAGGACATCCTGAACCTCCTAAACCATTAGCCAGATTTACCTGAAACTTGCAGGTCTATGGACTAATCTTTGCCAAAGTCCGAAGCCTGGCAAGCCCCACCTGGCCTAATATTGGATCTGTGGAAAACCGAGAACATATGCGCAACTCCCGCCACACTGGGGAAGGAGGCAATGTGTATTAGGAAACATCAGACCTTCATTCTTCCTCGTTGAAACACTTGAACATGGAGAACACAATTAGGGTATCCTGGTATACACTACCCACAGACACAAAAGAGCATTAAGGACGGAGGAGAAGAGAGAGAAGTCTTACAGATAGGTAAGTGGGGAGAAGTGGCAAGGTGATGATTGGACCACCCGGAAAGACGAAGGGACAGAATCATGAGTATTATGGACTGCCACTTGGAAAATGATGTATGCGGTATGTATGGTTATCGCTTACCCCAATTTATATGATTAATAGGAATATTCGCTTACAAGCAGTAGTTGAAATAATTAAACTAATGGAAACTAGTCATGCTCTTACGCTCTTAGCTAGACAAAGTACCCAAGATGCGCACTGCTATATACCAGAAAACGCTTAGCACGTGATTATTTGTTAGCAGCTCTGAAGGAGCGAAGTACAGGTCAAACCTCGGTTTTCATGATTAATCCGTTCGAAAAAGTCTGACTAAAACCGAAACGTATGAAAACGGAAGCAATATTTCCCATTAAGAAATAATGTAATATCCAATTCAATCCGTTCCAGACACACAAAAATATTCACAAAAAATAACATTTTATATAGAGCAATAACTATATTTTTACATCCAGAAAACAATGAGGAAATAAATATAAATGACTTAAAGGAAATGGATAAATGAACATTTAAAAACATTCACTTGGAAAAGCAAGCTAAGTACAGTACTGTTACAGTACAGTGTTAACATCTGGCCTTAGCCACCCCCATGACACGCTTGCTGTGCCCAGCTCTCTTCGGAATCACATTGAATTCAGTCCATTAAAATACCTTTACATTATCGGCTCACTGCTTAACGAATGGCAGAAAATCTTTTAATGATATAGCTTCAAACGTACCCCTGCAAGAGAAAGAGAAACTGCCCTCCCCCACATTCATGCAACATTCTCCTGCTTACGTTGACAGCTTTTCTGTCCCTGCTACAGGGACAAAATCTCCGTCAAAAGAAAAGACGTTGAAAACCGAAGCAATGCATGAAAACAGGCGGGACAAAATCTCAGTCAGAAAGACGTTGAAAAACCGAAGCGTATGAAAACCGGGGGCAAATGGAAACCCGAGGTTTGACTGTCTGGGGTTGTAAGCTGAAATTTAACTCATTGCTGTTGGACAATAGCTGATAAGGGTCCAGTAGTTGACGAAATTGCTAAAGATATGCAAAGACCTGCTTATGTGCCAGTACAGACTTGGCACGCATTGAAATTTCCTAACTGGTTTGCTAACCTTTTCTCTTGGCTGGGAGGGGAATTTTAAGACTTGCATTGTTTTAGTACTAATCACTGTTGCTGTTATTTTCTTATTAACATGTTTAATCCCATTGTTGTATGCGTTCCATTCAGATGCTATTGATAACACAGTAGAGCGGAAGACCGCCAACTAAAATCATGGCTTTGTATAAAGCCAGCCCTAGTCGTAATCATTCAATCATGATGTGATTCTTCGAATGGTGATTTAAATCTCCACACCATTATTGAGTAATAGGGTGAGATTAATCAAAGGGGGGAATGTGGCAGCGTGCAGGCCTGTGACCCACGGGTTGTCTGACATAAGCAGGCCAGCATGGCTAGCTTGACCTGTTTAAATGAGGCCTGTGGAAGGGCATATAGGATTGCACATCTCCCCAATATGCTGCTATTGTTACGAGAGAACTCAGTAGAAGTATTAAATAGGCTGAGGTAGGCAGAACGGTAGAACTAAAAGATGGAAAAATACAGAAAAGAAATGTTTTAAAGTTACTGATAAGAAAAAGAACATCTGCAAAGAAATAATGAGGAGTGATGACAGATGAGTTACTAGAACCTTGCTCTTCTACACGCACAAATTGGTTCTATGGCCTTGGAGCGTGCCTGAAAGTAACACCGTTCGATGCCCCCAACCCCTGGCCATTGTACATTGGGATTAGCACAGGACCAATGCAATGTTCCTTTCCTATACCTAGACCACTGCGAACAAAAGTCTATAAAAGTTGTTGTAATGCTTGAAACAACTCCTTGCTCAGCCACTGTTGGAAAATTGACTGGTTCGAGACTTGTGCACACCAATCACCATGATTTGGACCTTATGAAAAGCACTAGGTTACTCATTGGTTTTTTTTGTCTGCCGCTTTGCTGCTACATATCAATACACCGGGCCCCCCACAAGAGAAGGCGGTACGGAACCGCAGGTACGGGAGGTTACCGGGCCCAATGAAACGTTTTGCTATACCTAGAATGGAGGAAAAGTCTATAAAGTTGTTGGATTGCCGGAGAAAGCTTGCTACAGCCATTTCTGAATTTCGATCTTGCTTACGTGAGACTTGTGCACAAATAAATCGATTTGGACCTTTGGAACCAGACTCCGGGTACTTGATGGGTTTCTGTCCTCCGCGCTCTGCTGAACACGCGCAATAGTCTCCGGGTGAGGGCCCCCGTGCGGCCCACCAAAAAGGACAGTATCTAAATTCAAAAAAAGCATGGAACACACACCGAGGATCTCTCAAGTTAACAACAGGGGACTATGGTCACCCGTCTGATATGGCAAGGGTTAACGACTTGACCTGCGACTCATCGTATGTTTTTTCTTCCCATTATGTTTCTAATCCCCCCCACCAAAAGATTTCAGAAGTATGCGATTGGGTTTGAAGCTGCCGTCATTTCGGGAATCCCCTTCTAGATAGTAACGACATGTGAATGTGTGGACAGAAAACCATGTTACAGCCCTGCAGATCTCTCCCATGGAAACCAGAGCACGACAAGGTTTGGCCATTTTGACGGCAGTCATAAACTGCCATTGTGGCAGGTGGCAGGCCTGTGCCCCACGGTGTCCTGACATAGGCAGGCCAGCATGGCTATCTTGGACTGCCTGTTAAATGAGGCCCTGTGGAGAGGCATAGTAGGGAATTGCACCACATCACCCCAATATGCTGCTATTTGTAAGATAGAAACTCAGTAGAAAGTATTGAATTTGCTTAGGTAAACAGAACTGCAGAACTAAGAAATTGGGGGGTGGAAAAATACAGCCAAAAGACATGTTTGAAAGTTTACTTGATCAAGAAAAAGGTACATCTGCAAAGAAATAATGAGGATTGCTGACAGATGAGTGTACAGAACCTTACTCTTCTGCACGCACAAATTGGTCCCATAACCTTGAGAGTGTGAAAGTAACAAGTTGATGAACTGACCATTGTAATTGGGACTAGAAGGTGGGGTCAGGCAGGTGTCATTCCCAGAGAAGGGACATAATTGGATAAACTTCTCAGTACCGAGGACCAATAGAAGAGGTACGGGAGGTACGGGAGGGTTACCTTGGACCAATGAAATGTTTTTCTATACCTAGAATGGAACAGAAGTCTATAAAAGTTGTTGTAATGCTTGAAAACTTTGCTCAGCCATTTTGAAATTGACTTGCTTGAGACTTGTGCACAAATAAATGATTTGGACCTTCTGAACAGACTCCTGGTATCATTGGTTTGTCTGCGCTTTGCTGCTACATATTCCTTGGTGCGTTGGCCGGGAAGTTGTGGAATCAAAGTGTATATAGGGCAATATACCACGACTTTCCGCCTCTATAGGCTTGGTCCTGCCGGGATCGCGCCCTTCCGACGAGGGCCGCTCCCTGGCGCCACCGGTCCCTTGTATCGGAGGGAGCTGGTCGGACCTCGGCGGGTGACGGGCCCGGTTGGAGTCAACGCCTCGAACCCGAGTGAGGGGAGTCCGAGGTCCAACTCATGCGCCTGCTTGGGAGTTTGAGGACCGGATCCGGTGAGTATAGTTTTGATTTTGGGTCTAGACAGAAATAGACAAGAGCAGTATGC
>JAWIIG010000302.1:0-23009 GCA_033557465.1 Ichthyophis bannanicus
CGAAGCCTTGGTATAGCTAGCAAGTTTACAGCTGATGTTCTTCTTGATCTGTTGGGGGGGACCATGTGGATTAGATTCGTGAGTGAGAGGGGAGGTGCCTTTGATTGCCTTAAATGCTAATAAAAGGGATTTGAAGGTGATTCTCCCGTGAATTGGTAGCCAGTGCAGTTGTTTGAGAATAGGAGTCACGTGGTCGTTTCTGGATGCACCGTAGAGGACCCTAGCGGCATTCATGGCCAACTGTAAGGGGGTTAGTGTGGATTGGATTGTGGATTTGGATTGTGGATTTGCAAGGGATTGTGGGCAATGCAGTTCATTCACACCAGACACATCTGCTCACAATAATTATTTGTGCTTTGGGTAAAGCCAATAAGATTTATTTATGGGGTTATTTCTCCCAACACAGATATGCGTGGGAGCACATAAAGCGAGGGTACGGGCGGGCAGTTGTTTAACGGGAAAAAACAAAGAAGGAAAACACCGGGATTTGTAAATTGGGGCAGGCAAGTGTAAGCCAAAGAATAAGAACCCGGTTGGTACCACGGGCCGGTTCTGGAGACATTAGCGATGGTATTGCTTAGCGATATATCAAGCAACAAACCGAAAGCTTGTGATAAGGAAGCATGAGCAGGGGCTCCTGGGACGAGGTCGAACAGATGCTGTCGCTGGGAACAAGCACCCGGTCAGTTCTGGTAAACAAGAAAACAGAGTGTCCACAAAACGACCAGTCCCAGGATGCCCCAGGTTTCCAGCCAGCCATGAGGGCGGCGGACGGGAGAACAAAAAGTGTTGTGCCCTCACGAGAGCTATTGAGGTAATCCCTAAGCACTCCTCTCAAAGGGCAGTGCCAGATTGGCGCACAGCTGCGCTGTGGGTAGGGAGGAGCACACATTAGAACAGACTAAGACATAAGAGCTTATTCTCACTGATCAACAGCTACAGAAAGAGCTTCAGGAAGGGAGACAGCTACGCCAACGGCTACAAGCACCAGCATCCCCTGGAGAAGTCAGAAGCCAAGCCAAGCGGATAGAGAGAGAAGGAAACCTCTCTGGATGGGGCGGAAGGGAGAATAAAGGCCAGTGGCAGGGGTTTGGAGAGTCCAAGGCAGTACCCATACTGGGATTATTCCACATGCCAGCCGATGTCCCATTGGACTGGAGTCAGCAAAAGAGAATGGAATGGCAGAGATAGGGAACACGCAGTGGCTGACCTAGGAAGAGAGACGACTGCACTTGGAATTCACTTTCAGACCTAGGCCAGAAGGTAGGTGAGGAAAGATGCCAGTTGTCCAGGGATCGAGATTGGAAGGCTGGACATCAGAAATTGAATGACATACTGGGCCTAGCTATACAGAGGTGAAGTTATGGGAATAAGCATGATGATGCTCAGGGACTGGAACACTGCTCCGAACCCTATCGCATAATGTGAATGGGCAGCAAGGGAATCATCATTCCTCATGATAGTGCCTTAATGCAGAGAACTCGTCCTGTGCCCAAGGATATGATAGGTGGACCCCTATGGCTGATTTGATGAATGTCGAGGGAAGATACCGCTGTATTGCCACCACAACATATTCATTACATGGACATCGTTTCTCCGTATCCTAAAAATGCATATTGGCTATCTTTCTGTTCGTAGACGCATACCTAACACCTCAGCCCTCACAAAGACACGCTAGACTTTGTTCTTTTATGTTCCACTTTGCAACAGGCATCTTAAAGCTGGTATTGTGGTTCCACACAGTAGCAGCCAGCCAGCTAAAGGGTTTCAGCACTGGGTCAATTGATTCAGTAATTAAAGATGCCACCTGATATGTTGTGGTATTGTGAGCAAGTGAAGAATCACTGCTGGGATTCTGCGTGGTAAAATACGCAGTAAGTTAATGCCTAAACAAGCAAAGTTTAGTTGCTTTTCTTTGTGCCTTTTTATTTGGTACTTTATTTGTTTAATAAGGGAAAAAAAAAACAAAATTAAAAAGCTCATTGCCGTGACAAGCTGAAGGTTGTTTTCTGGTTTGCTTTGTGACTTTATGTTACCGATTTAAACACATGCAAGCAAGGTATCCTCATTTATGATTGCTACCAAGCATAATTTGGGGCTGGGTGAAATTAAAACACCATCAATAAAAGAAGAATTTTTATTGGCTTTAACCACTTGGGTTTTCACAACTCAATTATTAGTCTTCAGCCTTGTGTTTGGAGTGAAAGACCTACATTACCCCACAATAAATACCTTGCAAGAATCAAATGAATATATGCATCGTCCCAAGAATTGTGTTCAAGTTCTCACCCTAAGGCATCTGCCTGACAAGCTACAAAGAAAGAAAAAAACTGTTCTTTTTCAGGGAACTTCTTATATCTTCCCACAAAGATTCAGAAGTGAATTATCTCCTAGCGCACAAGCAATTAGGTAAGGGCTCAATTGCTATCAGTTGATCCAGCTGAAAACCCCTTAGCTGGCTTGCTTTCGTAACTATGCGACTGGCTAAGAAAAACTTACTCATCGGATCTTTTCTGAAGTAGATTAAAGAACAAGTTTGTATTTTCTTTGTGATTGGTTTGCCCTGTAGCTTTATAACAGAAAACGTCACCAAAGGATTTTAGGACAGAGGAAGCAGTTCCCATAGTAAACAAATTCTTCATCGCTATCACCATCACCCCCTCTTCTTCAAACAAAGCATGTGGTGTCAATATCATGGGATTGGCACAGATGTAACTCTCCCAAACGGAGCACTTTCATGGAGAATACTTGTTTCCCTGCTGTCTTTCCAAGGTTTATAGCTAGGGCAATAGATCAGTGTTCATACCTGAGCTTTCCATTGCATCTTCAGAGTTGCCTCGCTATATAGTCCTGGCCAGTATGTAGTCCAAGTTCTTAATGTCCAGCCTTCCAATCCAGATCCCTGGACACTGGGATCTCTCTTCACATACCTTTCTGGCACGGGTCTTAGGGTAGGGTCCCTTCCACGTGCAGCCGTCTCTCTCAAACAGGTAGCGTCTGGAGATTCCTAGCTCTGCAGCACCAGTCCCTCTGGCTTTCCCCAGTCCAATGGTATATGCTGGCCGTTGGAAGCCCCCCCAGTATACGTACTGCTCTGGACTCTTCTAGACCTCTCAAAGGCTTTTCTTCCTCTTTTCTTTCCAAAGGGTTTTCTTTTCGTTCCCTCTCTTGCCCCGTCCGGTTTGGCTTCTGCTTCCCAGAAAAAAAATTTAAAAAAAAAATCCTCCTTATGATGAGATGATCGAGCTCAAGCTGATTCTCAGATAATTCTCTGTAGAATAATCGGCTAAAAACCTTTATTCTAGTCTTAGATAGGAGTGCTCCTCCCTAACACAGCGCAGCTGTGCTGAATCAGGCCCTGCCCTTTGAGATGATGAGCTTAGGGATTACCTCATAGCCCTCCTGATTGAAACACACGCTTCCCCACTGTCAGCTCTCTCTAATGGCTGCTGGAAACCTGGTGCATTCTGGGACTGGTAGTTTTTTATGGGAAAATTCTGTTTTCGTCTTATGTTCCAACTAAGAACTGACAGGTTGCTTGTTCAGCATCCACTTCAACCTTTCTATGAGCTCCTTTCCTGAGCTTATGGTAAGCTTCCTTATCAACAAACCTCACGAGTATCTTTTCTCTTTCAGCAGGCGGTTTCCAATAATTTGACTCACCACCGAAGTTTAACCTGGAAAACCGGCCTGTAGTTGTTCCAAACCACATCCTTACTTCCGCTTGGGTTGTGTGGGTAAAGGCACCACAGTTGATGCCTCTCTCCAGTCCTTTGGCACCACTCGCCCTACTCCAACGAGGCCCTGGTGAAAAAGTCAGTCAGTGGAGGTTGCCTAGAACGTCCCCAAAGTTTCCCCAGTATTCCTAGAGTGTATCCCATCCGGTTTTTTCCCATCGCTTTGTCCCTACTTTAAGGTTTGAGCTAGTGTCTCACGAACACAGGTCTTCGTGAAAAATTGTTTCCAAGACTTGGTCCCCTCAGCTTCTGTTCTTATTTGTGGGGTGTTTTCTGAGGTCCTGCTCCTGGTTCTTCATTCTGTGAACAGCAGAACAAAAATATTTGTTAAGCAATTCTGCTTATATAATCCTTATCAGCTTCTACGATATTCCCCCCTCTGAACCTTTGGAGTCTGACTATATCACCACGTTTGGCCCCTTCCTCTTTCTCATGGTTTAATGGGAAAAAGCTAACATGGATTTCAGTCAAGGAAAAGTCTTGTCTTACTAATCTGTTAACTTTTTTGAAGGTGTGAATAAACAGGTCAGATAATAGTTGAGCTGGTTGAAGGGTGACGCTGTTGGTCTCAGGATTTGGTCTCAGAGTAGCCTTTTGTACAGATTGTCCCTCATGAGAGAACTGTGCTTACGCGAAATTAAAAAGTCGAGGGGGATAGGGAGACAGTGCACTATGGTGGATTAGGAGGGGGTAGCGTGGATGGTTAAAGATAGAAATCTAGGGCTAGTGGAGAGTGGGGCGGTACATGGCCAATTTCGCCAATGGCTCGCAATGTGACTAGGGGAGTACCCTCGGGGATCTGTGCTGGGTTCCCCGCTGCTTTTTAACATATTCATAAGAGTGACCAGGAAATATGGAATAACGATTGCCATGATGCAAAATTTAGGTAGATGATAGACACATGATTCAAATTTGTTAAAACCCAAGAGGATTGTGAAAAATTGTCAAGAGTACCTTGAATATTGGAGGACTGGGGTGTCCAAATAGCAAATTATATTTAATGTGGACAAGTGCTAAGTATATGACCTTACGGAAGAACAACCCAAACTATGGTTATACGATGCAAGGTTTTACCTTAGTACACGCATCATCCAGGAAAAGGATGTAGCGTCAATGGTCCTTGAAATCCTCTACCCAGTATGCAGATGTGGTCAAGAAAGCAAATAGATGCTAGGAATCAGAAGGCAATGAATTGCAGTAATAAACTAAGGATATCTAATGCCTCTAATATCAATTCCACCCAAGTGTGGACCCGCACCTTGCAATACCTATGTGCCCGTTCTGTCTGCCATATCTTAAAAAGTAATATCAGCAGAATTAGAAAAGGTACAGAAGAAGAGCCCCCAGCCAAAATGATAAAGGGATATTAAAGCATATACCTCTGAGGAAAGGCTTAAAGTTTAGGGCTCTTCTAACTCTGGAAAAGAGATGACCAAGGGGAGAATATGATAGAGTGTCTATAAATTAATGAATGGAGTGGATACTGTGTCGAATACGTAGCCAGATTGTTTACTCTTTTCAAAAAGTAGAAAGCCTAGGGTACACGCCCAATGGAAGCTACAATGTAACCCCAGTTTAAAACTAGAAGATAAAATATGTTTTCACTCTATGAGTAATCAATCTCTGGATTTGTTACTGGAGGATGTAGTACAAAGCTCGTTGATGTAGCTGGGGTTTTAAAAATAGGTGGGGAGCAAGTTCCGGGAGGAAAGAAGTTCGCATAAACCACTGGGCAGTGGAACATCTTTTTGTATGGAGGGGCCAAACAAACTATCTCTAGCTCGGCAACAAAGCTGTATACTTGCTGGAGGTATGCCGTTGGACAAACTACATATTTGTAGAATACTGCGTTGGACAAAATATTTGTTGGGCCATGGTCCCTATGGCTCTCCCCATTCTGCTGTCTATGTTCATAAGTCCATTTATTAAAGAGGACCTGGGTAAATCCACTGCTTACCCCCGGTACAGAGCATTAGTGGAACCTGATGATACCTTTTTGGGGATCTTGACGAGGTATTTGGATCCGGATTGGAGTACTGTTATGGAAAAAAAACATGAGTACTGGGCTTGAGTGGACTTCTTGGGCGTGGTCTGGATCCAATATAGCTTTCTTAACCAATTCTTAATAATCTTTGAGTCTTCTGTCAATGTTTATGTATGGGGTACTGTTTACTTAAATAGCATAGCGGCTTTCGTGCAGCACTGGCCAAGGTACTGAAACCCTATTTAACTTGCAAGTAACTTAGATCTAGTAAAAGGGAAACGGGCAGTGTCCATCACCCCCGGCCACCTCCCCTCCCCCCACACACTTTACTTCATCGTAGTCGCAATACCGTCTCCTCCCTTACTCGCCATGCCCGACTTTTTATGTGTTAAATGTGGGCTGCGAGATTTATTAACCAATACTTGCGAAAGAATGAGCACATTGCCCTTGAAGAACCCTAACCCAATCCATCTATATTGCATACAACCTTTCTAGGGCCCAGCGCTGAGCCATGTTTGAGCTGTCATTCGCCAAACATGTAGCTAAACAGCGAATCCTCCTCACAGGCCCTGCAATGCAGGCATTTATGGCAGATGTGACCCTCTGGTAGCCTTGTTGCCATAGATCTATTTTAGTGTACTGTCCTCCAGGTTGGCCAGACCCAACCAAGTGATCAGCTGCTCCAAAAACTAGCCTCACGTCTCCAGTCATGGGACATGGAGTCCAGCGGACCACACCACCTACCAAATCTGCCCCAAAACCCCTGAAGGATGGCTTGGGTATCTGCACTGCGACAATGCCAACAGCAATAGTCTCTTTCTGTCTTATCTTTCCAAATATTATTGACATGAAATATTAGGAACCTATAAGAATGAGCATTCTAAAGCTAGAGGGGGCTGGCTCTGCACAGACCCTATATGTAAAGACAGCAGTTCCTCTAATCATTACCCCCTTTTCTTTTCCTTCAAGTTCACCCAGTCCAGGTCCTGTGCTCCTCCTCCCCCACCCATCTCTTGCTCCTCTTTTCTCCCGCCTCTTAAGTTTTTTAAAAAGATAACCTGCCTCCATGGTGCCAATCCCCTCATTCACATTCCCTCGCTTCCCTCTGCCTTCCTTCCCCTGTTTCACTATTACACACAGCGGCCAGTACTGTGCCCAGCCGCTTGTACATTGCCTGTTTTATATGCCCAAAAAAAAAATCATCTAGGTCATTTTTATCCTTGACCGAAAAAGATCTGTAAGAAAAATAAATCTGACAAAAGAAACCTATTGCAGCTTACAGATCAATCTGAAAAATACACAAATTATGAATTTCCATTTAAAACCAAATAAACTGCAACACAAATTCAGTATATTTCCAATCTAATCCAGATCACAAACCATTATCCATAGTCTTGGCCTGATACTTGGTACGCCTGGGAGTTTAATAAATAACCAAAAATTAAGGCAGAAAACATGAGTACAAAAAAACTCCAAGAAACCCGAGACTCGGCCATACAGATGGCATGCACTGAAAAGAGTGTCACACAGTTGCCCTCCTTGTCCTGTGCCAAAATACAAAGAAATAACTGATGCACATTTCCTAAACTGACAAGAGAAACATCAAAGCTCTCCCACAAACGAATGAGAAGGAAAAATGTTGCCTAAGCTCCGGCTTGAAACACGAAAGAGAGCGGCTAGGGCAGCACAGTGCAACGCCGCCAGCGCCAGCAGGCCAGAGACCGTACGGAAGAACGGGGGAATCTCCTGCACCGCGCACACTGCTCTTCTTACTCCATTCATGCAAACACTTTCCAAATCCACCACCAATGGGGTGTGAGGCCAAGAAAGTGTCGTGAATTGAACGAGATAGCGTGAGACTGTTTGGCGCTGTGGTGTAATACGGGGACAGGCTGGCGCGGCAGGCGGGCGTGAGTGAACCTGTGTCAGCGGGGGGGGGGGGGGGGGGAGGGGGCAGTGGCCGCTGCACGCCGGCTCCCTCCCATCGACGCTCAGGGAGTGTAGGAGCAGTTTCTGCTATCTGGGGGGCGGAAATTGGGGAAGTAGTGCGGCTGAGTCCCCCCTTCCCTCGTCCCATCCTCCCCGACTTGGGACTGTCACACACCCCTCTTCCCCGTAGTAGGGGAACGCAGCGGTTGAGCGCTGTGCGGGCGAACGGTGTGCCGGAAGGAGCGGAGGTGCGACGGTTGTCTGGTTTACCATTTCTGTGTTCGTCTGTTCCGGCGGGGCTTTTAGTCTGGGGGGGGGCTTTTGATCTGCCCTCCCTCGTGGATTGGGAGCTTGGGGTTGATGCCAGGATTGGGAGCTTGGGGTTGATTGCTGACATTATGCTTGTGACCTACCATTCAGGAGGCAGCTCTGTCTCGCCTGCCATACACTGTCTCCTCCTGGCCGTGCAGATTTAGGCATCTCTACAGTGACTGGTTCACCTACTGCTCACCTTAGCTCTCCTCCGTTTCCCTCTCTGTTCTTTGTTTTTTATTGTCTCTCTCATCTCTCTCCCCCCCTCATAAACCCTCTGTCACTTCTTCCCATCCTCTGCTGTCCTTTTCCCTCTCTCTCTCTCTCTCTCTGTCCCTGTCAAGATTTAAGACCCTTTATTGGTATGACAATCTTCTATGTGGTGTTAAAATTTGACATGAGGCGATAACTGCAAAGAGCTGCACAGTACAAAAGAGAAATAACCAAAATGATTCCCGGGCTCTGGTGATGATTGCAGTATTCTCTCTGTTTCTGGCCTGCTTGGCAGCTAACACCTATTTTGATGTTTTTTCCTCCTCCTTTCTTTTCAAGAGATTATACAGTTTTTTCCTCTGCTCATTCTATATTTGCATTTTAATTTTTCCATCAGCTTTGGGAAAATGTACCTCTCGTTTCCTTCTGTAAAAAGACAGGGGGGAGGACCTGTCTTTTTGGATGTAACTCCTTTCGATTTTCTGTTTTTTAAATTGTTGCACATGGCATGGGAGGTCAGTCTGGATTTCGTGTGGGTTTTCCAGTCAAGTAAGAGAAGAGCCTATTCTTCTGCATGCAGTTTCCAGTATGCTATTATGTGGTCACCTTATTCAGTATATGCCTTGAGGCTACAAGTCTGTAATTATGCGTGTTTCAGCAGGATCGGGTATTCTACTATTCAGATGTTTCGTGTGCGATGGACTGTAACATCTGTCGAGCTTGTTTTTGGAGAAAACCACGGTTTCTAATTGAAATTTGGCACTTTCCAGTCTGCTTCAGGAGGTCTTGGGGTGCTGTTTTAAACAAAAATAAGCCCAGTGCAATATTTGCAGTGTTGCCAAGTTTCATTATTAGAGTGTTGACTGTTTGAGTTTTGAAGGTATAGTTGCCCGGTCTCTCTGGGTTGTTTTGAGGCTCCGCCACTATCAGGCTGGGGAAGGCTGCCCTCTAAGTCATGCGCGTACTTTAATGGGCGCCCGTGTCCACTGCAAAGGCTGCGAACCTGAGTAATGAGATGAGTGGGAGAGGCAGAGGCCAGAGCAGATAGTTGTCTGAGCTCAAGCACCACAGAGCTGGGTGTCTATGCTGTAGTTGGTGCTAACTACTACTGTGGAGGCATTTAAACTAGTAGCGCTACAAGTCGTACACAGCGGGCTGCAGGCAAACAAGTACGAGACAGTCCCCTTCCTTGCTGAGTCCAAGTAAAATATCGCAAAAGCTGCAGCAGAAGAGGTGCTATTATGGTATAGCAGGTTTGCTGAACAGAATGCAGAGTGTGTTTTTCTTTCCCCCCACACCGGACAGTTTGGTGTTTACCATTACAAAGGGTCTTATTTGAAGGGCATTCGTCTGTTGCGTGCCTTTGAGGTAACACTGAGCGGAATTTTAATGCTACCACCTAACCCCACCCCTCCCCCCCCCCCCAGTCCACCTCACCCCCCCCCAACACTATTGTCCTCCTCTTCAGTCTACTGTACAAGAGGCACATGTGAGTGCTGCAGAGCAAGGGGGCTGGCTAGCATGCATGCAACCCTTGGGGATTTTGGAGGATCCAGTGTGTTGTGTGGTGTTTGCAGGGGCAATAACGTTTTCACTTTGAAAATCTGGCCAAATCTGCTACAGAGAAAACCACAACCATTAGTATTATGGCACGTGCGTGGTTATAAAATTACGGGTGTTTTACTCCTTTAAGGTACTTGAATTTGCACAGCTGGCATTTATTTGTGTAGACAACATAAAACGGAGTAATAAATACTTACCTGTAACCAGGAGTTCTCCGAGGACAGCAGGATATTCAGCCAACACCTGGTGACGTCCATCCGGACGGCGCAACCAGGACGGAGACGTAGTAACTCTCCATAGCTCAGACGGGCTTTTTTTCCGCCCTTCTGAGCATGGGCCAACTGGCCCTTAGCCCCCCGGACCCGGCCCCTAGCTAGTCCCAGTTCGTCACTGAGCTGAGCCTTAGACCCGCTAGATGGCACGGCACTGGACAGAGGCCGAGACCTTGTTCCAGGAGCTGTGTCGGGGAGGATGGATGTGGGTATGACTAGTTGCTGACTTTATCCTGCTGTCCTACGAAGACCGAACTCCGCTGTTACAGCTAAGTAACTCCGTGAGTCTTTCTCCAAGGACAAGCAGGATGATTCAGCCACACCATGCGTGCCTCCCAAGCTTTAATAGCGGCTGTGGTTGGAAAGGTTGGGAGGCACTGCGCGATCAGGTTCTGAACACGAGCGCACGATATCAGTCAGCTGGATGTTTGAAGATGTTCCCTGGTACCTGGCGTGACGTCAGCATGCACATGTGCCAGATCCTGGCAGATGTGTCATGCACAGTGCAAAACCGGTGCAGTGTGTACGTGCTAGAGGGGTGTGCACCCACTGAAAGTGAGCTTGTAACAATAATGAGCGTGGGGAGCGGGTGGACGTTCAGTCCCACTTGGGTGTGAGCGTCTGTGGTCTCAAGGCGCAGCTGCCGAGAGGTCTAACGGCAGAGATGCAGCAGCTAGAGAGGGCGCGCCCCGAATGTTGGGTTTAACCAATGCGAGCGGGGATAACCACGGTATCAACGCTGGAAGCGCCCGGGGGGCTTCCCCGGAACAGAGCGGTAAGAAAGAAGCTGGAGTGGCTGCGAGACTGACGCCACTTGATGCCGCTACGGCAGTGACCAGCAGCAATCCCTACAGTACTACCAATGTTCAGTACTGTCATAGAGGTTCGCAGTAGAGCTACAAAGACAATAAATACCTAAGAAGAGCGACATTGGCACGCCAGTCGCTGGAACCTGACCGTGGATGTCCCTAATACCTGGCCTGTCGTGCACACATGACCAAGTTTCATGTCACCATATGGTAAACGCGCATGGATGAGGGATGGTTGGGGGGATAGTGCAAAGTGGAGTGTCCGCGTCCTTGTCCCAAGACGTGGTTCATCCCTACGCTTTTAGCAGGTGTCCCTGTCCCAGGTTGACTCTATTAGACACAGCGTTGTCGGTGCGATACCTTGACATGCTGTCCGATGGATGCCGTTGGGCACAGCTATGTTCCTGTGCTGCTGCGGCCTTGGTAAGTTTTGAGCCTCTGCATTTGCGCCATGGCTGTTCCATCCTATGGTGGAGTATAGGCGGAATGTCCTAGCAGTGGTGGATGCCATGACCGGTTGGCCCGGTTTATTAGATGAGTTGGGTCCCCTTACTGATCCTGGGCAAGAGCTCCAGAGGCTTGCGTAAGGCGCGACTGCCCTGTCCGGTTCCAGAGGCTTGTGTAAGTCTCGCCGGAGAGAGACCGAAGGGGAGATTCAACAATAATGGATTGGTGGCAGGAGCCACGCTGGGACTTGAATCTGTGGCCTTCCGCTCCTGAACACACTGACTGTGTGCACTGCCCCAACGTGTTGCCACGGTAGTTGTTGCTTGTCAATCCAGGCATGGGTTTAACGACATACTTAGAGTCCAATTTGCATGGGCAGGAGTGGTTGGATGCTGGTGTCCTGCCACATCCTTGTGAGGTTGTCGCAGAAGAGCTGACGAACGGGTAGAGCGGCGATGGCAGATGACAAGACTGTTGTGCCGCAAACGTGTCATCCCGCATAGCCCCTTGATAGCCCACTTCGCAACATCATCAAGGAGCTTATTGTCCTATCCGGAGGTGCATAACTCCAGCCGCCATCACAACTACCTAACTCAGCCAGGCTCAGTCCTCCCATCTCGGGTCCAAGACGGGGCCATACGTTAGGGAAAACAAAGCAAACAAACACATTGGTGCGGGTGGCCTGGCTCTTAGTGTTTTAAACAGTTGCCCTTCCTGCACTCCGCAAGGTGGGCAGGGCTCTTGTGCAGGTTAATAAGGAGGGAATTGGACCTTTGTCTCTTAACTCCTAGGCTACTCCTCCACTCTTGCAGTCGAGTAGTGAGCCTGCCTGGATGGATGGTTATGAGTCCTTCTTAAAGAGAAGAGGGGACGTGTTCCTCTTCTGTGAAGGAGTGAGACTACGGCTGCCTTGCTGACTATGTCTGTGCGTGGCCCTAGAGTGCCGAGTCAGCTGTACTCTGGCTGTGTGCTCGCATCCACAATCGTGTTGTTTTAAAGCTTCTAAAGTGCAAAATTTTCAGTAGGAGAGTAGAGAACTGTCTTGCTGGCAAGGCGGAAGAACTGAAACTGGCTAGCTAGGGCGGGCCGGGGGGCAGGGCCAGTTTGCCCATGCTCAGCAGGGCGAAAAGCCCTTCTGAGCTATGGAGAGTACTTCCGTCCTCGGTGCCGTCGGATGACGTCACCAGGTGTGGCTGACTCATCCTGCTTGTCCTTGGAGAATCACCTGAAATGGAATAGAAAAGTAAACAAACTTAGTAGTAAGCAAAAGGTAAAATAAGACCAAATCTGGGTGGAAGAACATTTTTACATTTTATAGTTTTTTCCTTGTTTTGGAAAATGTTATACTTTTTGGGGCCAGTATTCAGCAGCAGTGGTGAGGCACTTTGAAAGCACCTAGCCATTGCTGTTTTATCTAAACCAGATCTTCAACACTGGGACTTGGTTTTATCAGACAGTGCTGGTGCTATCCAGTCAGCAGTGCTAGTAAGCCACTAACCGGATAGCAAAGGTAGGACAGCCATTGATGTGTCCCTAACCTTAACCAGTTTAGCTCTCTGGATAGTGACTGGGACCGCACCTGATCTGCCCACAGAGCACCCTAGTTTTAATTGGTCATCTTTTCTGCAGTCTGTGGCAATATACAGTGACTATATAAGAGATTTCTAGCCTAATTTCACTGTCTCTGGGTGCTGAAGTTTTGTATTTTTATGCATGTGATTTCCTCTCCCCAGTAATTTTGAACAAGTAGATCTAGCTGCACCACATTTTGTGTTAAGATAGGCCCTTCTGGACATCAGAACTTTTCACTTTTCAAAGTGGGGGGGGGGGGGCAAACTTGGCACACTTTGAAAAAGGGTTTGAATCAAAGCTAAACTGGAATGTCATACTTTCTGCTTGTTCCATTTCAGAATACAACTTTAAGAACCTTTTTTTCAATAACTTTTAATATCCTCACGGTTCTAAATGTAAACTCAGCGTCTTTATCTTCTCAGGGCTGATGACGTTATAGATGCCCTGAATCTTCAGCCTTTCACCCCATCACCCCTCAATTAGCTTTACAGCCCATAGGCTCCACCCCCCCCTCAAGATTTTGATAAACTCAACAATCATGATCACTTCAACACCACACTTCCCATAACAGTCCCTGGAAAAATGTTAATTGTGACATCACACTTACAAATATTAACCCCTGTCTCCTATGCATATACTGTAACTAACGGAGGCAGTTTCCGAAAGCCAGTTACCTGGGTAATTGAGCTATATGAAAAATTGCCCAATCTTCATATGGGTAAAAGTACAGGCCCATGATTCTTTTGAGTTTTGCATAACATTCCCCAAAGTCTCACACTACATCACCCAGACAGAGCTGCTGCAGGTTGTATCTTGCAACATACATTGCCTGAGACCTCGTAAATGACTTAGTTACTCTGCTGTGATACCACCAGCTCTTGCGACCATCCAATTTAACAATATTCCAAGAGCAAAAATCCCTACCTAAAGGGAGAGCAGGCAGGTGCTCTGCATTGCGTCCCAAGTTGGATGCTACCCCTTCCGCCTCTGCTTGAAGGTCGTTGCCACCACTGTTCCCTCTAAGCTTTGCGCGTGTGCGCGCGCACACACCTCTCAGAGTTAGCGCACATACTTTACAACAGAGCGCACAAAAATTACTGTTCTGATTCTGATAGAAAACAACACAGACGTCTTAAAATTTAAAAGTTGTTGTGTATTTACGGTTTTTACAATTTCTACAATATTTTTCTAGTGCAATCAATGTGGTGTACATACTGTATTCTGACGTGTAGTCAAATTTTAAAGTATATAACTCCGAGTGTCGTTATGTGCCGCACAAAAATTTAACCTTCCTTCAAAATCTGCACAGCTGATATTTTTCTGCGCACACAGCCTACAGAAAATTAGAGGGAACATTGGTTGCCACCCCACTTCCCTCATTCCCTGCCTCAGACCCACTATCTCTCCTGGCAGCCAATCCCCATGGGATAATTTTGTGCCCTTGTGACTTTTATAAACAAACACCTCCACCAGAGCCAGTCCCTTGTCCCCTCGACGACCCTCCCTGAACTAGCCACTCTCACCCTGCATGTTTCCATATTAGACTGAAGACGTCCCTGCACACTTCCACAGATCCTATGTTTCCCCGTTCCTTTCCCCCATTCTTTGGTTTGAGGGGCAGTATCCAAGAGTGCACTACGAAAAAAGGACCAATCTTCATCATACATATTATAAACACAACAAGGTTTGATTTAAACAAAAAAACACCACCCCCCAGCAAAACATAGTCCAAAACCCTGTCTGTGCCCACTCAAAATGAACATTCTCCTGTGGTGTAACTTCCACGTATTCCCTTTCTCTTCCATTGAGAAAATTAGCCATCTTATAAAACCTACTTCTCACCATGTTTCTGTCTTGTTAATACGATTCCTAATCCACAATAGAACACTGCTTCACTATTCCATGACTTTTTAATTTCCCACAATTATCTCATGAGGAGGACCTTTTGTCAACAGACTTTCTGAAAATGCCAAATACACTGTAATGCACAACCCAGCTCACCTTATCTTCTAACCTGTTTACGTCACATCTTCAACAAAACAATATAATAGATTTTGTGAGACAAGACTCTCTTGGCTAAATCCTGTTGGCTTGTCTGCCATTAACAGTGGTATTCTACATTTTCAGTAATTTTGGTTCTTCAACTGGTGGTTTCTATCCCTACCATTCGTGTGCCCAGTACTAACATCATACTTCAAATAAAGGGATCTCAAATCAGGACTTTCCAAATTCCACAGACTCTTTGAGTATAATTGCAATTCTGGATATTTACCCTTATTATCCCCATGCCGATCTTAAAACCGAAAATGCCGCTATATAATACCTCAGCCTGCCATCATTTAACTACCTGTCCTTTATTATGAAGAGCTTTAAAAACTGGAGAAGAGCTACTTTTTCATTCTTATTTATTCAACTTACTTTATAAGATTTTGTTTACAAAAATAATCCACAGTTCCATTTTTTTTTCTGATTCATAACTATTCTAACACACTTGGTGTCACCCGCACCACCACTACGTACAACTAAGCGCCTCTAGGTTAGAGGGGCGTGGATTTTAAGAGGAACTATTCTGCTGTATGCTTTTTTTCAGCTTTTTTGTTTTAACTATTATCCCTGCAATGGACCTCCTGGGCAAATGTGACTCCTTATTTCTGGCTGTATGAGTGGCAACCAATGCAGAAAGCTGTATCAGGCTCAAGTAGGTAAGAGCAAATGAACATAAATTTATATTATTGGGGTGTGTGGTTTATGATGACACAATGGTTTCGATCATAACCACACATAGGATTGTTGCGTTCAGGACTCTTGTAAGCAAAAATTGTCCAACACATATCCAACCACAAAAGGGTCGTTTTAAAGGTTCTCTCTATTTGCCAGGATACACAGCTCGCTTTAACCAGCAAACGCAATTATTGTATTTCCCCTTCTCTCAGCTTTGCTGGGGTTAAAGCACAAAACAAAAACAATCCATCGTTTACAGTCTGTGGTAAACTTCCCTTCTATAAACACATGGGGCTCTCAGCCATCCCTGCTTGGAATAAGGGTACCTTTTTTTTCCCTGGACGCAGCCTCTTTCTGTACAGTGGACTGGCTTGCCTTTTTCTACCTGACTCGTTTCCCAGGTTTTAATAGCTTGGGCACAAGGAACAGTCCCATGGCCATTGTCCTCCTTAATCAGCTTTACCATAGGCCTTCTGACTTTCCCCTTCCCTGCTCCCCCATGCTCAGCTAACCGGCCTCCCGGGGGATCTTGGAGTCTCTCTTGTTCACTGGCTCACAACATTCTCATGCCCCGAGCCCGGTGCTACATGCCAAAATAGCACTCTCTCGCATCGCACTGGGAAGCCTCCTGTTCCTCTGCTCTGCTCTGCTCAGCCCTGGGCTTCCTGCTTCCTCCTCTCTCGCCCTCCTTTTTCTCGAAATCACCTCTCTGCCTCTGGGTTTTAGACTACGTTCCCAGGGTCTCTAGCTCCAACCCACCCTGCTCAGGTGACGGCAATCAGCCTGACATCCGGGCACCTGAGTGCTTGAAGCATTTACACCTGACTGGCCTAAAGGGTTTCTGATCCTTGTTATCCTCTCCCCTTCCATTCCACTAGGGGTAGGCCCCTGAAATTTTTTTCCATGTGTAGTGGGTAAGTTTTCCTGATTCCTGGAGGTGTTTTTAATGGCTTTCCTACCCTTTGTCTCTTTGAATAGGGCGTGGGCCGCTTTACTAGGGTGCATTCCCTGTCCTCTTTGCCCTCTCGTGTACGCCCCGACATCTGGATAGGCCGTGTATCCCCGGGTCTTGCGCACACCGACTATCTTGCCAACACCCACTCAGTTGTATGGACGTGCTCACACTGACTAGCGAGATAATTTCGACCTGCACACTCGTCTTGTCTATCAAGGGTGAGAGTATTATTAGATCTTCAACACTGTTACTTAACTGGTGTGTAACGACCCAGTATTGATCCCTCTAGTCTGCCCAGTCAAATATGGTCAATAGTAGGTGCAAAACTCCTCTGTTTGCTAACCCTACCTGTACGCAGGGGCCACCCCCTCCCTCCCCATGTCCTGATTGTGATTTTAGGTGTGAACCCATCCACTCCATGTATGAAACCGCCTGTATAGTTGAGAAATTATGTTAAGTTTATTTTTGGGTTTTTTATCCTGTTTGCTTGTAAAGGGACTCCACTCGGTAGTTTTAGTCCCATGTGCCATTTTGAATTCTGATGCCCTGGGTATTTGCCCCCAACACTTCCATCGGGAGGGCATTCCAAAAGCCCATCCACTCACCCTTTCAGTGAAAAAGTATATCTCTCAGGAACACGCCAGGAATGGTAGTCATCATCATATGGTTACATCATCGGTACCGACGGAGCCTGGCGCGGAGAAACGCATCCCAGCGTCCAATTAGAAGGCTTTTTGGGAGGCATCCCACAGCGCCTGCGGTGCTGCACTTCCTCCCGCCTTTCCCAACTAGCCTCTCTCCAGGTTCTTCTTTTTCCGCTGAGCCAGCAAGCAGTGTTCCTGTCACCATGCAGAATTCTTTTTTTTTCTATTTCTTTCTTTTTTGTGGTCGCGTCTGCCTTCCTCGAGGCTTCTACCAGTACCAGCCGTTTTTTTTCCCTCTTCTTTATTCTGATACAAAACAAAACAAAACGTATGATCTATATATCTCTATATATAAGCTTTTAGTCTTTTTTCTTTTCCTTCCAGGTGCACGCGCTTTATTCGTGGGCCTTATGCCCAAACACCTTTCCTTACCATGGAGAAACCTTGCCTCAGGTTTCCAAAAACTGCACCAAGGTGGGTGGTGGTACCATTTTCCGTTACCAGACACCCCTGAAATGGTGTCTAAAAATATCTAGGGTCCTGACCACTCCATCACGGATGTGTATGTCCTGGCGCCATGATGTCTATAAAGAGGTCGGCAGAACCGAAGCTGCTAAGCTCAGTACCCTGTTTCCCTCCTGATGCAGCTTCGGTTGGAATCGACGTCTTCCAGGGCTTCTTCTTCCTCCCGTGGATCTCAGGTAACTAAACATACATCCAGCCGGTCCTCAAATTGTAGAATCCTCCTTCTAACCATCAAGATGCCTCTGGCGTTGCCCTCGAGGATTCTGCACCGGCAAAATTACCCCCAGCGGGAGGCTTCGGCTTCCAAAGCCTTATCGGGGTTCCAGGATGTTCCATCGAGGCCCTCGACCTCGGCAGAAACATACTGGTGCCATGCTCTGGGGGTACTGGCGGTACTCCTCCTCTTTACCGACATCCAGGCACTGGCATCGTCGATAGAACCCGATGAGTTCTGGCTAGTGGAACACAGTCTGGGGCGGCTTTATCCTCCTCCTTGCCCGCATCGATGGCCCTCGTGACCAAGACGACAGACATTATCACCAGTACACAGGCACCGGACTCTGTATCGATATCGGTACCAGTTACCGATAGCATCGGGCCTCAGGTGTTCTGCTTATTGTGCCGGTTTACCGGTCAGTCATCCGAATGGACCTCCGGTACCGATACCGTGGTCGTTACTTGGGGGTTTTTTTTTTTTTTACTCCTGGTACCGACTTTGGTTGGTACGCGGTATCGGTCTCTTCAAGAGCATCCGACAGGCGATACTTAACAAATACTTGATCGCGGATCCTCAGAAGAATCTGATGATTCTGACCGTTCATGGTCGACCTGCGGCGATGCTTCTCCCAGAGGAGCCCTCCTCCCCTAAATGCAGGATGTCACCTCCTCCTCCATCTCCGTCCAGGATTATTTCCCTTCCAAGATTTTATCATGGAGTTGACTGAGGGCCTGTCCCATTACCTGTGTCCCCTTAACGGGTCCAAGGAGTTGGAACGGAAATTCTTACACATATCCCAAAAACTCCTAAGGAGGCAGCTACCTTGCCCCCTTCATGAGATTTTTATAATTATCTCAGGTTAAGGATGTGGGTCAACACCTCTTAACCACCTCTCCTCATTCATCGTAGACTGGATACTATTTATCGGGTCCCTCCTTGTCACTGGGTTCCATAAGACTCAGCTTCCTCACACCACTTCTATTGTATTGGAGTCAGCTATGAGAAAGGATCACGAGTGTGCCCAAAAAGGTATGCCTCTAACTCCTCCAGCGGGACGTGAGTGCAGAACCCTTGATGCGTTTGGACATCAGGTCTTCCAAGCTTTCCATGCTTTCTCCTCCTGCCAGGATCAGTTCCTATAGTCTCTACATTGGAATTGTTCCTTAAGGAGGTCACATGATTTAGAGCAGGGGGTGTCTCAAAACACGCTCCCGCGGGCCGCACCTTCGCCCGCGAGAGACCTTTGTAGCTCCCGCGATGCTGGGGGGAAACAAAAAAAACCCCCCGGCTTATGCGTGCTGCTGCTGACTGCCGCCGCTGGCCGTGGCCGGCAATAGCAGCAATATCGCAATTCCCGCGCTGGCTCCATCTCCGCTCGTCCCTCCCCCCTTCCTGTCCTTCCCTTCCTTCCCTCCCTCCCTCCCGCTTGCCTGCCAGTTCTCCCGCTTCCGCTTCCTCCGCTTCGGCCTTTCAGATCCGCGAAGTGAAGAGCTTCTTCTCCCTCGCGAACTCTGTTCAGCCCGCTGGGGCAGATGGGAAATTCCCCATCTGCCCCAGCTGCTGAACAGAGTCACGAGGGAGAAGCTCTACCCTTCGCGGCCTCTGAAATTGCGAAGCCGAATGCGGAGAACTGGCATGCCAGCAGGAAGGGAGGGAGGGAGGTGGGGGGGAGCGGAAGCCCGCGGACTTGCGATAGTATGGCTGCTATTGCCGGCCACGGCAGCGGCGGCAGCAGCCGACAATAATCTGGGTTTTTTTAAAAATTAATTTTTCCCGGAGGGGTGGGGTGGAAGAGCAGAACTGAATGGGGGGGAATCAGGACTGGGGGGTGGGAGAGCAGGACCTTGATGGGGGACCACGACTGGGGGGAGCAGTACTGAGGGGGGGGAGCAGGACTTGCATGGGGGGGGGGAGAGGGACTTGAATGGGGGGGGAGAGCAGTGACTGTGTGGTGGAACAGGACTTGAATGGGGGGGGGGAGAGCAGGACCTGGGGGGGGAGAGCAGGAACTGATGGTTGGGGAGAGCAGGACTGGGGGGGTGATCAGGACGGGGGGGGAGCAGGACTTGGATGTGTGGCTGGGGGGGGAGCAGGACTTGATGTGTGGGGGGGGGGGTAGTACTTGAAAATGGGGTGATGGGGGTGTAGGACTGGTAATTACAGATGGGGGTTAGGACTTGATGTGGATCTGATTAGGGTACTAATCCTGGAAATGGGGTTATGGGGGGGCTCGAATGAAGATGGGGCAATGGAAGGGTTCGGCCTGGAAGTGGGCTGTTTGGAGGGCTTTAGGACTGATAATGGGCTATGGGGGGGGTTGGGGCTAGAACTGTCACTGGACTGGTGGGGGGGTTGCTATGACTGGAAATGGGCCGACGGCTAGAAGGGGGAGCTTGAACTGCAAATATCTGGAGTGGTGTACAGGGGTTTGGAATTGGGAATGGGCTGAGTGGAAGGGGTCTTGGAATGGCAATGTGCTGATGGGGAGGGGGCTTGGAAAGTAAATGGGCTGTGAGTGGAGGTAGCTAAGTACTGGAAATGGGCTCTGATGCGGGGGGACTAGAATGGAGCGGATGCTGGGTAGGGATGCAGGAGCTAAGGTGAAGGTAGCTGATGTTGTGGGGACGATTAGAATGGGAATTGGGCTGGGCGAGTGAAATGTAGGATGGGTAAAATATTTATGGTGTTGGAGGGAAGAACAAATCTACAAGTGGCCGGGTATTGAGTAGAGTAAGTGGGGAATTGAGGATGGAGGGGTAATCCTTTGAGTGGATGAAATAGGAATGAGGAAAGAGCAACAGGAGAGATGAATTTTAGTATGTTAAAGCCGATGTAGAGAGCATGGAAAAAAGCTTGGACAGAAGAAGGAACAAATGGACAGCAGGACTAGGGAGAGTTAGCAGAAGACACAAAGAAACCAGAAGAAAGTGGCTGGAACAATTGCAAACTGAAAAAAAAAAATGTGCACAAAGGTAGGACACATAGCTCTTTATTTTGAATTTATTAACTGAAATATGTCAGCTCTTTGGCAATGTGCATCTTTAACTGACGTCTTCAACTTTATTTAATACAAGAGTAAATCAATGTATAGTATTTATATTTCTACAAGGGTTGTACATTCTAAGTTTTCTTGTGGGGTTCCCGTTTTAATTTTCTTCCTGTTTCTAAATTGGTGGATCCTTGTTTTGGTGATGTTGATATGTTCGTGCATGTGTAACTGAGCTGAGGTATTCTGGTTTATAGAATTCCTATTTGACCATTGCCACTTGTTCTCCTTTCCCGAGTAGGTCATGTATTGGTGTATTTTCTCTGACATGTTTTGATGTAATATGTGCAGTGTTGCCTTTTGATAATTAGGGTATGGTGCTTTGTGAGTCCTGGTAGTGCTTGTATAGGACATGGCAGGTTTTCTATGGGGTTTCTAAATGAGGCAGTGTTTCTAGTCGTTCCTAAGGGGCCTGGCGGTTGGCACTGGTTTATAGTAAAGTATAAATCTTTTATTCTTTCTTTATCCATACACTGGCCCCAAAGTCCTGTTGTAGAGGAGGCGGCAAGATTTAACTCAAAGGTTAGTGTTCATGGGAAACATTATGCAAATTATTTATGTCAAATGAAGCCCTTATGCAAAGTGGAGGCCTTAATGTCAATGAGGCCTGCGTCTTGTGCGGGGGGGGGGCCCCCGGGTTACTCCTACAAGACTCTCATTTGGCCCTCAAACGCGAATTTTGAGTTTTTGAGACCCCTGATTTAAGAGGGCTTTAAGTCCTTTTCTTCCTTAGGATAAAAGACAGGAGTTTCATCACTTTGGTCGAACATGCCCACGATGTTTTTCTAATTTTTCCAACTGGGGTGCGGCCGTCTTGACTCGCTTTGGAGTGCGCATGGCACGCAGATCCAACATCGGACTATAACTGTCCATAGGGGGGCACTTATAATTGCTTGGCTCGCATGCATCTTGATCTGAGAGCTCTTGTTGTGGTTTAACAGATTGGCAGGAAACATGCGCCACAATGAAACCTGGATGGAGAGGCGCAAATTCCAACCTTGGATAGACTCTAATCCAAGTCCACCTGCTGGTATGTACCCTAGAAAAGAAATTGTTCAAGAAACCATTCTTTACTAAAAAGAAAAGATTTTATCCTTCTTATGTTCAGCAGGGACGTTCTGCAGGTCAGCTTGCAAGGAAAGGTCAGCAACCACCCAAAAAGACGAAGAAAGCAAAGGCTGCTAGGCAATCAAACGGCCCAGAAGGACTCAGAAGCAACAGGGCCTTTGACTCTCATCTAGAGAACTTAGCCTTCCTGGTTCTCGGGGGACCAGAACCTTCCACCATTCCAGGAAGGTTATGTCATTTTGCCCCCAGATGGGGGCAAATAACAGCAGAGCATTGGACACTCTCCATCATAAAGGAGGGGTACAAGCTTCATTTTTCAAGCATGCCCCCTCACACAATAGTAAAGCAGTTCAATTTCTCCGACCTCTCTCATCAACCTGTTAGGTCAGGAGGTCGCTATCCTTCTTGCCCAAGGGGCAATAGAAGAAGTACCCCTTCATCAGCAGGGTACAGGGTTCTATTCCCCTTATTTCCTTATCCCAAAGAAAACAGGGGGTTACAGACCTATCTTAGACCTCAGAGAATTGAACAAATTCCTTGTCAAGGAGAAATTCAAAATGATTTCTCTCGGATCTCTGCTGCCATACCTTCAGAGTCAGGATTGGCTTTGTTCTCTAGATCTCAAGGATGCGTACACCCATGTTCTCATCCATCCAACTCACAGAAGGTTCCTTCGGTTCCTTTTTCAGGGAAAGCACTACCAATACAGGGTGCTTCCTTTTGGCCTGGCCTCAGCACCAAGGGTGTTCACAAAATGCATGGCTGTTGTAGCAGCATTTCTCCGCACTCTAGGGATATTCGTCTCCCCTACTTAGACAACTGGCTCATTCGAGCCCCAACAGAGTCAGAGGCCAGGACTTCTCTATCCTGCACAATGCGTATCCTTCAGTATTTAGGGCTGGTAATAAACATCCCAAAATCCAGTCTAACTCCCACTCAGTCTTTAGAGTTCATAGGAGCTTTGCTGGATACCACAAAGGCAAGGGCCTATCTCC
>JAWIIG010000303.1:0-22883 GCA_033557465.1 Ichthyophis bannanicus
GTCCAGGTGGTTGGCCCCCTCTTCCAGAGATGGGGTCCTGCCATTCAAAGGCAAACAATTCTGGACTTACCGGGCTCATCTTATGCCAGGATGCATCTTTCAAAATCAGCACATGTGAAATGGGTAGCTGTCCGCATGTATCAACTCCTACCATAGTGTAAGGATGGGGGACAACTGGATGTATAGTTTCAACTGCGAATCATTTACTACTTCTTAATCTTGTACGTACTGGGCGGTAATTCCCCGTCGCCAGGTTTCGTTACTGGCAAAAGTGGAGTGTTCCATGGGGATTGACATACTTTTAGTAGGCCATAACTCGGATCAATCTTTGTAGGTGGCGATGAATGCCTTCAATTGCCGCTCTGTGGAGAGGGTACTGTTTGACGTAGCAACTGGTGTAAAAGCACTAGGCTTGAGGGTTACAATCACTGTAGCTTATATGCTTGGCTAGGCCTGAGGTGACGGGCTTCTGCCCATACTCCAGGAGGATGCATGAATGTTCTTGAAGAGTTTTTTCAAAATAGTCGTCTTGGATGGAGTCATCAACGTAATACCTCCATTCTTCTTCTCCGGAACTGTTCAGGCAGGCATTATTCCTGCTGGTTTGGCTTGGGGATTTACTGTCATTTGCAACTTTCTCCTATCTTTTCCAGAGAAAGATATTTGCTGCTTGGAGTTTGGCCTAACATATTTCTCTGTTTTCTTGTGTCCCAGTAGTGGCCCACTGGGGAACAACATTTCGGGCACTCGGATTAACAAGGGGGAAATTTATGGAGTTTATTTTGATCTGGGTCCTCCTAGGGAACTGGGACATTATTACGAATTTCTGCAAGGAAAGAAAGGACTTTTGTAGGCTTTTGGCACCAGTTTGCTTCCTTATAATGGTGACTGCTTGTTTGTAGGGGAAAAAATGGGGCCTATCTTTTTGTTCTATTACTTGAAAATTTGGTTGTGCCTCCAGTATCAAACCCATAAAAAGGGGGGTCCATTAAAAAAACTTGGTTCTTTCCTATTTTGTTATTTCCCGAACCCATAGGCTTCCTGGGAGACCTAAAGCAAAAAAACCTTGGAAGGGGGGGCCCCGGGTCTGGTCCAAAATTCCACGGGGTCATTTTCTCATTCATTGGGGGGGGAAACGGTTGTGGGCCAATGCTTGAGAAATGGCCTTTCCGTCCTCCTCATTTCTCGCTGGGGAAATTGTTTCTCGAATTGGGGCCTGCCCTCCGCGGAATTATCGGGGGGTAGGCCTCGTCTCTTCTTTCTCGCCAACTGATGAATTGGCTGTCGTCATCTGGCTGGGGACGTCCTTCGAGTTGCGGGCCCACGTACTCTTTCTCTTCCAAATGGTCCTTCCCTCTCTTTACCAGTCGGGGCCGCATTGGTTCACGCCTTAAGGCTTCTGGAGGGTTCCCAGGCCTCCATCGCGCCTTGGGACCGCCGCCCTCTTCCGCTGCTCCCGTCGGACACTAGGGGACACCTCCCCCCTTTTCTGTTCCACTATGGGCCGACAGCCAAAAAAAAAATATCAGCTTTCTTCTTCATCTTGGTTCTATCCAACATTCTCATCTGTCTTTTCACATTAATTTTTCCCACGGATTTCAACAATACAAACTTTATGAGACGAATTCCAGTACAAAAAACTGGGTTGTTTGCCTTCATTGGGGGGCCCGCAAAAAACCCTTGCTAAACCTTCTGTAATTTATAACCGTCTAATGGGTCTGGTTGGAAGGGGGAACTGGTTTTTTTTTAACACAAACAACAGCAGAATTCACCACATTAACATTTTAAACTTTTTCCCTGGTTGCCTCGGGGAAATCATTTTAGGGAGCTATTACAAGTTCTGTTACTTTGCCTTCAAGTGTAAATTCTTTTCATGAAAGGTTCTGACTGGGGGCCTTTCTCATTCCTTATTGTACTCTTGGAATAAAAAAAAACTCTGTTGCCACACTGTTGAGCAAAAGGGTTTCATGCAGGCTTTTTTTGGGGGCCCCCGCCCTTTTCAGGCCTTGTAAAAAAAAAAAAGGGGCCTTTGGCGGAAAAAAAACGGGGCTTAGGGAGCTTGTGGAATGCCTTATCATTCTGTATTTTGGGATTTCCCAAATGGGGGGCTCTTCAAATTTTTGGAGAAAATTTCTTCTCTTATGGGCTGACCTTTCCCCCGGATAAGTCTAATTCTGCCTTCAGTCCCTGTCCATCCCGGGGAAAGGGCTACAGGGTTTATCTGCCCAAATCCCCATTTTTCCATAGCTGCTTTTTTCTAATTGCGTGCTTCGCTTCCCTCTTGTCGTGAAATTTAAGTGGGTTGGTGCAAGGGAAAGGCTTTGACGGCCAAAACTCTGGCCAGGTGGGTTGGGTGGAGGTTTCCTCTAAATAATGGGTAGTTTACTAATTACTGTCCAGTTCCTGGGGGCGGCTTACTAGTATAGGGAGGGGGGGGCCTAATGACCGACCTCCAATTAAACAGAAATTTTCAGTGTTCGGAGTAGGGGAGAAAAAAAAGAGGATTATACCACATAAAGTTTAAAGGAGTTTCCCGCTAAAACCCACCTTCCTCATTTAATTCAAATTTCTTTTATGGGCACCTCCGCGGTGGGGGGGGAAACCGGCCCGTTAAAAAAAAGGGGGGGGCCAAGCCAATCTTGGGGCGTGGGGAAAGGGCTGTCTTTTGGGAATTCTAAAGGGGACTGTGTTTTATAAAAAAAAACTAAGTCTTTACCAGGGGGGATTTACTTTCGCTTTCTCAACAGGTTTCACTTTGGGTGTATCTTTTGCTGGCACGCTGGCACTAGCAACCACTTGTACGCTATCTTCCTCGCTTTGGGCATTCTCATTTTCTTCCTCTTCTACCTCTGCTTCTGACCTCGCTTTTTATAGCACCTCTTCTTCAGCTAATTCCTCTCTCTGCCCCTCCAGGAGGGGGTTCAGGGGTTGGGTCCCGCTCCGGCCGTCTCTGGGGTTCTGGGGCCGGACGCCGGGCTACTCTTATCGGAAACCTGGGGTTCGGGGCTGTCTGAGAATTATCTCCGGGGAATCAGGATCTACCAGGATGGGCTTCTTCCTGGACTTCTTATTCCTGCTCTTTCATTTTAGGCTGTTCCGTTTTCTGTCTAAGAATCTGTTTTAGCTTACATTATTCTGCACTGTTCCTCATAACAGCGCTGCGCCCAAGGGGGGCGGATCCTCACAAATACTTTAAAACTAGGACTCTATATTAGGGGTTAAACTGACTCGGGGGGTTGGGCCGCCTATCCGCCAACTCTATCCTCTAGCGGTGTCATTGGGACCGTGAATAAATACTCTACATAAAAAACGTTTCCCCTCTTGCGGGGCCAGAATGAGGGTCTAGATCGGGCCACTCACCCTAGTTACCACAAAAAAATCTTTGCAAAAACCGGCTTTTTGCTGTCATTTATAATACCATAATCTCCAGGGGGGGAAATTATCCCTCTTTAAAAATTGTGCGAATGAATCATACATTTCTAAATGGAGTGGTTTTTCTTAGTATACCCCAGCCCCTTTTTTCCCATTTTCGATGTGTGCGCGGGCAAAACACACAGAACAAAAAAAAAGGGGGAAAAAAGGAGGGCGGAAAAACTCGTGGGTAAAGGGGGGTCCTTCCAGACCGGCACTGGGGGAAAAAAAAAACCGGTATAAAGGAGTACAAAATCAACAAGACAAGGGAAAAAACAAAGGGCAATTCGCTTCCCCGGGCCGGTTTTGTCGGACCCTTGAACGCGGTCGCCAGGCGACGTCAGGCAATGCGCTTAACTCAGGGGTCCCCGCCTTCAATTGTCGCGTGGCTGGGGCCAGACAAACCCCCTTCTTCATTCCAACACACTTCGTTCAACACAATCATGGCTAGCACGTATCCCAGAAAATGACCATTTGGTCGTTTCTATCTATGTTCTGACTAGTCTTCTTTCCCAAATTTACAAATAAGGATGAGGTTTCAACTCCGGGCTAGATTCCCATTTGCGGGGTTAACTCGGGCGCCGTCTCCTTATCCTTGAGAGGTGATTCCATGGCTACTTCTTTACCCAAATTCCCAATATTCTTCGAGGAATTACAAATTCCCATTATTCCAAAAGTTCCAATGGCAGTGAAACTGCCCGCTATCTTTCTAATTTCTGGTCTAGACACCAAATCAAAAAAAAAAAACTTAATTACTCCACCGGAGGGACCTCTGGGTAGCGAAAAAGGGAGGTCCGTGACAAAGCCAAGACCTCAAAGCAAGAGAGGTGGGGGGACCAGGGAGCTGGGAACGTCAAGGGCAGAAGGGGAGGCTTGGAAGGAACCTAAAAGGGGAGTTGGGAGGGATGGTAGGCATGAGACGAGGATGGCACAGAAGGCTGACATAAAAGCTCGAACAGGATAGATTATTAATTTCTTTTAAGATTTCGTTGAACAGCCACTTGTTGAACGTGATTGAATTATGAATTAATAGTTGGGGTAATTACTGGGATTTAGGTTTTCTCTGGGGAACCCATATTTTTCCTTTGGTTTTGCTTCTTTTTTGTTTCTTGGGTTAGCAATGCACGTGGAATAGCTTGTGTGGTACCATTAAGAACAAAAAAAACCTAAAAGAATATGCCCTACTACTAGTCAGACCAAAAAAGCCACTCAAGCACAGTATCCTGTTTCCAACAGTGGCCAATCCAGGTCACAAGTATGTGGCAGGTTCTCAAAAGACACACAGGTTCCACAATGCTTCTCTTGGGGCAAGCAGTGGATTTCCCGAGTCCTCTCTAATGATGGTTTATGGACTTTTCCTTCCAGTGAACTTGTCCAACTATTTTTAAACCCAGCTACACTAATAGGCTTTTACTATATCCTCTGCTAATAAATTACAGTGTTTGATTACACATTGAGTAAAAAATATTTTCTCTTATTAGTCTTCAGTGGGTTACATTGAAGTTTCCATTGCGTGTCCTCTAGTCTTTTTACTTTTTGCTGGTGTAAACAATTGATCTACATTTACCTGTTCCACTCCATTCATTAATTTATAGACCTTCTATCATATCTCCCCTCAGCCATCTCTTTTCCAATTTCAAAAGCCCTAACCTTTTAAGCCTTTCCTCATAGGGGTATCCTACCATTCCCTTTACCATTTTGGTGGCTCTTCTCAGTACTTTTTCTAATTCCGCTATATCCTTTTTAAGGTATGGTAACCAGAATTACATACAATATTCAAGGTGTGATCGCACCATGGAACGATACAGAGGCATTATAATATCCTTGGTTTTATTCTCCATTCCTTGCCTTATTATTCTTAACATTCTATTTGCTTTCTTGGCTGCCGCTGCACACTAGGCAGAGGGTTTCAATATATTATCCACAATGACACGTAAATCTTTTTCCTGAGTGGTTGTTCCCTAAATGCGGAACCTTGCATTGTGTAACCGTAGTTTGGGTTGTTCTTTCCTAAGTGCATAACTTTGCACTGCCCCCCCATTAAATTGCATCTGCCATTTGAACGTCCAGTCTTCCAATTTATCAAGGTCCTCTTGCAAGTTTCAGAATCTTCTTGTGTTTTAACAACTTTGAATAATTTTGTATCATCTAAAAATTTGATCACCTCACTTATTCCCATTTCCAGGTGATTTATAATATGTTAAAAAGCCGTGGGCCCAGCACAGAACCCTGGGATACCTTCACTATTCACCTTTCTCCATTGAGAAAATTGGCCATTAGCCCTACTCTCTGCTTTCTATCTTTTAACTAGTTCCTGCCTCCAGTTCCATGACTTTTTAATTCAAGAGTCTCTCATGAGGGACCTTATCAAAGTCTTTCTAAAAATCTAGGTACAACTATATCAATCAGCTCATCTTGGTCTACTTGTTATTCACACCTTCAAAAAAATATAACAAATAAGTAAGACAAGACTTTTCTTGGCTAAATCCATGTTGTTGTTGTTATTGTTGTTAACTGCCGTCAAGTCGGCGTCGACTCATGGCGACCTTCTGGATAATTGTCCTAAATTGTGTTTGGTCTTCAGTTAGGCGGCTCATTGTTGACAGACTGGCACCCATGAGCTGCTGTTATTGTATCGATTCATCTCATTTCTGGCCTTCCTCTTTTGCGTTGACCTTCTACCTTGCCAAGCATGATATCTTTTTCTAATGATCTCTCTCTTCTTCGCATGATATGTCCAAAGTATGAAAGTCAAATCTTGTCATTTGAGCTTCTAAAGAAAGCTTAGGTTTGATCTCCTCTAGTACTGACTGGTTTGTTCTTTGGGTAGTCCATAGTATACACAGTATTCATCGCCAGCACCACGGTATATTTATTTATTTATTTAACCAGTTTTATATACCACCTTATCCTTCAATCAAAGTGGTTACAAGACAAGCTATACAACTATAGGTAAAAGCAAAGGAAAGGTATTGGGGTATAGGAAGAAAACACAAAACAGGAAAAGCACAGTTACTTACCTGTAACAGGTGATCTCTGGGAACAGCAGGAATTAGTCCTTCACATATGGGTACGTCGGTACCGACAACGAGCCCTGCATGGGAATGCTCCCAGCATCCAATCATAAAGCTTATGGTATAATCCCTCGTGCCTTCGCGCTGACTTCCCAACTTTCACACTTACTCTCCTCAGTTTAGTTTCATAGATTAGACAGAATGAGATAAAGAGTAAAGGAGATAGATAGATACAACTCCTAGGGGAGGTGGGTGGGTTGGTGAAGACTAATTCCTGCTGTTCCCAGAGATCACCTGTTACAGGTAAGTAACTGTGCTATCTCCAGGAACAAGCAGGAATGAGTCTTCACATATGGGGACTCTCCTAGCTGTGGGTGCCAGGGGAGATCCCATAAAATGCGTATACCTGGAACAGGACGGCATTTCCCAAACCTGGATCCCCGGCATCCCCTGAGGGATGGGGGTAGGATTTGAATAGAGAAGAGCTGTAGAGGAACCAGCGAATCTAAAGACTACAGAAAAAATGAGTCTTTAGAATGTATGTCAAGTATCATTAAAATATTTAATGAACTAAGTACAATATTGAGCTTACCTACTGGATTGTAGGAAGTAGAACTGTGATGGAGTGTACTGTAGATGCAGTAGCGGAATCCTCAAGGTAACTTCACAGCAGTGAGGATGAAGTTCCAAACCTGGAATGGGCAGGTGACCCAGGTGTCAACTGGGGTAGGAGAAGAACGGCAGGTCTTCAATGGAAAGCTTTATGGGAAAAAGCTGAAAACTCTTTTAGGTACAGAGTTATTAACATTGAGGACTAAAAGAAGAAGACTGACCAATCTGGAGAATTAGCCCAGTCCTGAAGGGAAGAGGGGGTATGGAAAAAAGCCCCTATTCCCAAGGAGAACAGAAGTGTACTCATGAAATGCTGAAGATGTACACTGTCTTTTCCTAGCTGGTAAGAGATAGGAAGACATTTGAAGTTTAATACTTCATAGACAGGAGATGTATAACAAAAATAGAAGCTGTTGACGTCACAGCAATAATTGTGTGTGTAACCGCTCCCACTTACTGAGCCGTATGAGAATAGGCAAGTTGACTGTCTGGACCCCTTAAGAAGGTAAAAGCTTTATAGCACAGACAGTTAGGGAGATAGTAGGTAATACATAGCATCCTATGGCCATCTCCCAATGGGCACATATATATGTGTATGTATCTCCATATATGTATATATGGAGATACATACATATCTATATATATGTGCCTATATGTCTAGATATGTGTGATATATATATATATATATGGGCATGACATATGCCCACACAGATTACAGGAATATGTATGTATAGGACATATACATACATGAATATAGTCTGAGGATACATGCCTGCAACTGAGCCCCACAAAACATTCACATGGGGAATGTGATGGGAAAAGATTCATCTAATAATAAGGGGGTGAAAAACCACCTGAAGAAATATAGAGAATCTATTTCTGCGGTGTAGGAATATAGTTCAGTGGAATAAGCAGTATGGTTGCGTGAAAAAACAGAGGATAATAGCAGTCTGGCAAGAGCACGTCAGGAGTACTTTAGGACTCTGACATGTCCAAAGAACAAAAAAAACGCATAGACTAAGACACCAGGATGACCCAGCCAAGGGACACAGGGGTATCATGTACACTAAAAAAAAGTATGCGTTGTCCAAGTGGAGCAGAAAAGCATAATGCCAAGCTGTAAGGAAAAAAGGGGTAGATTTCCTGCAAGATTGGGAACTCCTTGGACATTCACGCAGAAAAAACTTGTCTTCTGAATCACAACAGGAGACAAGAGGGTATAAAGAACCCATATAGTCATGGAGTGATTATATAAGCTTTTTCTACTATATGGAGAAACCCTCAGAGACAAAGTTCAATGCTCTGTAGCAAGGGCCCATAGTAGAAAGCTTCTCTGAAGATTGCAGAGAGCATTGTGCAGGAGAATTATGAGACAAAACTGACTGAAGTCAGGTGTGTTGCCATATCCTAGGAAAGGATATGGCTAGAAGAAGATAACCTGCAGTGAGTAGTATTATGCAAGATAGTTGAAAGTAGCTTGCAATGAGCATTAAAGTAGTCACTGGAACTCCTGCATGCACAGCAACTGAACAAAACAGCAGAGGGGATTCTCCTGTATAAAAAAAGAGAAACAAGACAAAGGAAGCGGAGATATTCCCGTCCCTGACTGAAGATTTGTTCAGATCATGCATTGAAGGATACAAAAAGTCTACACTGGAAAGAAAGAAAAGTGTTTCAGTATGGTACCAACTCAAGCAGGGGAAAAACCTGGAAGAGAGGGGGTTGGAAGGTGACTTACCATATGGTAAGTCAGCTGAAGGGAAAAGATGTCAATTTGGGGACAGAAACTATCATGTGATAGTTGTAACCTCCCTTCGTAGTCGTAAGAAGAGGAGAATTCTGTAACCCATGGACCAAAGTATCCTAACAGCTTAGCATACTGAAAAAGAAAAAAACAGTGTAGAGTTTGAAGAATAAACTTCTGCTAAGAAGAAGTTAACTGTAGATTGCAACATACAGGAACCTATGGTTGCTGGTTATGATTAGACTGGTTAGAGTCTGAAGACTGCAGAGTAGGATGAGATGTCCCTTGTTTCGGTACATCTGGAGGATGGGCAGGAGAAGGGTGAAACCTTCTTTTCTTAGGGAGAGAAGGTTTGGTAGGACATTTCCTACATCCTGGGGAAAAAGGCTTAGGATGGTTTCCAGAACCAGGGAAATCAGTGGAGCAATGAGCAACCTGACGTAAAGCCTCTCTATTGAAGAGATTTTCTCCAGTACAAGGAGAATTACCCAGTGTATGTTGTGCCCATCTGCTCAAGTCTGAAGCTTGTAGCCAGGCTTTACGACGTGCTCCAATGGCAATAGCAGAGGATCTGCTAACAGACTCAAAAGAGTCTAGAGAAGCACGAGAAAGAAACCAAGAGATATTCCTACTATGATTAAGAAGCAAGGAATAGTCAGTGGCCTTAGGCTCTGATAAAAAAGGGGACAAAAGAGATAATTTCTCTGTGACCTCCTGAAGTGTCAGACTCATATAAAAAAATATGAAATAATTCTTGAAGCCAGCATAGAAGTTTGGAAGGTTTGACGTCCAAAGGCATCAAGTGCTTTAGATGCACGACCTGGCGGATAAGAAGATGCTTCTTCTTGCTTCTTACCTTCCTCATTGCTGATTCCACTACAATGGAATGATGTGGAAGTTGGTTTTTTTGAAACCCCGGAGAGGGAGGCACCTGATACAGAACATTAGTGGCTGTAGAAGGCGAAGGAACCTTTAAAGGTGATTCCCAAATCCTCAGAAGAAGATCCTGCAAAGAATGATGTAAAGGAAGCATTATATTTTCCTTTTCTGCAAGATCTTGGTTAAGAGTAGAGCCAGGAATAGGAATGGCAAGAAAGGTTGCCATGTCAAGGAGAAATTTCTGAAAAGAAGGATCTCCAATGGGAACGATTCCTGGGTAAGCTGAGGTTGAAGGAGCAGCTTGAGCACCAGAAGACATACTGGACTGGTGCAGAAAAAGAATCCTGCTAGATGGACAGTGATACTGACAGTTCTGATTCGAGGCAGTTAGTACTGCATCATCAGTGCCCGGTATCGATTCCAAGCTAGGCATAGAAAGGATCGATGGCACCGATGGAACTACAGGAATCGACATCGATACCGATACCGGAGACGGTAATGTCATCGAAGCAGTAATCGGGGGCTGCTGAAGCGGTACCGAGGTAGCCAGAGAGCCTTGATGAATATCCTCGGTACTGTGTAGTCGGAAACGATATGGATCGGTTCCGAAACGCAGTGGGAAAGGCAGGAAGTCAGCACGCAGGCGCGAGGGATGCTCCCAAAAGCTTTCTGATTGGATGCTGGGGAGCATTCCCGTGCAGGCTCCGTCGGTACCGACGTACCCATATGTGAAGACTCATTCCTGCTTGTTCCTGGAGATTACAAAATTGTATACATGTTGGATTTCTTTTTTTAAACATGACTATCTACATGTTCAGTAATTTTATTCTTTATAATGGTTTCTACCATTTTGCCCATTACCAACGTTAGGCTCACCAGTCTGTAGTTTCCTGGATCCCCCTGGAACATTTTTTACAAATTGGTGTTACATTGACCATTCTCCAATCTTCAGGTGCTACAGATGATCTTAATGATAATTCACAGATTACTAATAGTAGGTCTGCAATCTCATCTTTTCAGTTCTTCCAACACTTTTGGATGTATACCATACGATCCAGGTGATTTACTACTCTTCAGTTTATCAAATACTTGTAATACATCTTCCCGTTTATCTATATTTCTTTCAATTCTTCCGATACATCACCTTTAAAATACCATTTCAGGCACGGGTAAATTCCCTATATCTTATTTATTTATTTAAAGGTTTTTTTTAATATACCCTCTTTCTAAAATTCAAGATGGTTTACAGTGTGGATACATCTGTTTTACATAGAACATTTGAACAAAAACTTAGGAGGAACTTATCAAAGAACAGTAAAAATAACAGTTTATAATGTTGGAAGTGGCAACTATGTACATTAGATGGTGAGGAGGAGGGAGGGTGCAGGGGAAAGGGAGGGGATATTGAGTGTAGAGCAGGATGTCAATTAGGTTTAGGTGGCACTCAGTTGGATAGGGGTATGTGGGGTGGTACTAAAGTACTCTTGGAAAAGGAAGGTTTTAATTTTTTTGCAAAATTCTGTAGGATCAGGGCAATTTCGAAGGTTGGGTGGGAGGGCGTTCCATTCTGTTGGGGCATAGAGGGAGAAGGTATGATTGCAGTTCGTTTGCAATGCTTTATAATTTTTGGACTGGGATGTGTAGCAGGTTTGCAGAGTTAGAACTGTGAGGTTTGAGGCTAGTAGGCTTGGTAAGGAGTGAGTGAAGGTAAGGGGAAGATTCAAAATACCTTATGGATTAGGGTAAGGGTTTTGAATTTTATTCTAGATAGGATAGGGAGCCAGTGGAGGTATTGGAGTATAGGGGTAATGTGAGTTCTTCTGGAATTCTTGGAGAATAGACATGCTATTGTGTTCTGGGCTAATTGGAGGGGTGGAGACTGTGTTTTGGGAGACCATGGTATATGTAGTTGCAGTAGTCGAGAGCAGGGGTAGTGAGGGCTTGGCAAATAGTACGGAAGGAATCTGGGTTTAGTAGAGGGCGGATGTTTCTCAGGGTTTGAATCTTAGAATATCTGGAATAAGTTGTTTTTCATATGTGTTCTTGGAAGGTGAAATTCTGATCCAGCGTTATGCCGAGGTATTTAACTTCAGTTTTAACAGAGCTCGTATAGTCATCTAGGAACCAGGGAAGAAGGAGTGGTGTATAAGCTGGATCAGTGAATAGGTGGAGGGCTTCAGTTTTGGTTAGATTGATGATAAGGTTGTGTTGATGGAGCCAATGTCTGATTTCCTTGAAGTAACTGCAGATATTAGTGAAGTCAGGCTTTGCGATGTTAAATGGGGTGAGGAACATGATGTCATCCCACATAGAGTTGATAATGGATTTTGTAATATTGGAAGATTTTACATATAGGTTCGAGAAAGATGTTGAATAGAAGTGCAAATAGGCTAGAACCCTGAGGAACACTTTGCAATTGAAGGAATGGCTGGGAAGTCTTTTCACCGATTCTTACTTGCTGTGTTCTGTGGTCTAAGTATGAGCGGAAACAGCTGAGGGTGGTGCCCCTAAGGCCGATATCATAGAGTCTGTTGAGGAGTTGGATGTGAGGAAGAGAGTTGAAGGCTGAGGATATATCTAGGAAAATTAGGAGACATCCCTGGGTAGGTGTTTGTATTATGGGATTACTGTATTTAGGAGAGAGGTGAATAGGGTTTCCACACCGTGGTTCCTTTTGAAGCCATGTTGGAAAGGGTCAAGGGGGCATGATCATCAATGAAGTTCTGGAGTTGGTTTGGATGATCTTTTCTATTATCTTTGCCAGTAGCGGGATGCTTGATATTGGTCTTTTTTATGTGGGGGTGGTATGGTCAAGTTTGGATCCTTTTAGTATGGGTCAGATTGAGGTCATCTTCAAGGGGGTTGGCATGATCCCAGTGCTGAGGGAAGCTTGCACTATGTTGCGTATGTATTGGGCAAGGAGTTTCTTTGGTGGCTTTTACCCATGACAATGAGCAGGGGTCTAGTGCTGAAGTAGAGGCATTGAGATTTGCTATGGTTGTTGTTATGTTGTCCAGGGAAGGTAGGTTGAACTCTTCCCAAATTAGGTTAGGGGTAACATTGGTAGGTAAGTGATCGCTGTGTTGGGGTGATAGAGGTTGGGTTGTGAGTAATTTAGAAAAAAGGTGGTCAGCTATAGACTGTGGGGATATTTTATCTACAGCTACCTGTTTGTCTCACTTCGTTTGCAGCTTGTCGTGCTGTGAGGGCTTGCGTGCATCAGTGATGCTGAGAGCTAAACTATTGGTAGTTTAACTACTGGCAGGGTCTCCCAAGATGGATAGGTCTCAGCTGAGGTGCCAGACCAAGACAAACCACCCATCTGGGCAGCAGCAGAATGGGATAGTGTTAACAGCGGAGGATCACATTTTTTGTGACAACGGCAACAACACCAAACTTAAACTGCGCGGAAGAAAGGCCCGGCAATCTACTTCTGTATCTTGCCATGAAAACCCAATGGATAGTTACAACAAAACAAATTGTGCTATGGTGCTGGAAGATGAGATCCCCAGGTCGGAAGGCACTCAACTAGCTACTGGGGAAGAGCTGAAGACTTTTCAGAGTAAAGCCAGCATTTATAATGTGGTTGGATCAAAGCCCTTGGGAAGTCTGACTGCTGATGTAGCTGTGCATGAAATGAGAGTCAGAAGCTGTAAAGATATCTTACGCATTGGAACATGGAACATACGAAGCATGAACCAAGGGAAGTTGGAGGTGGTCAAGAATGAAATGGAACGTGTTACAACTTGATCTGTTGGGTGTCAGTGAACTGAAATGGACTGGCATCGGGCACTTTGCATCAGATGATCACATGGTCTACTATGCTGGAAATGAAAGACAAAGAAGAAATGGTGTTGCATTTATAATAAAGAAGAAAACTTGCAAGAACTGTAATGAAATACAATGCAGTCAGCGAACGCTTAATCTCTATTCGTCTACGAGGATTGTCTATCAACACAACTATAATTCAAGTATATGCCCCAACAACAGCTGCAGAAAAGAATGAAATTGAAGAGTTCTATTAACAAGTACAAGCTGAAATTGACAGAACATGCAGACAGGATATCCTGATAGTCATGGGTGAATGGAACGCAAAAGTTGGCAACAAAGAAGAAGGCAAAGTAGTTGGAAAATATGGACTTGGCAACAGAAATGAAGCTGGAGAAAGACTGATAGAATTCTGCAAGACCAATGATCTATTCATCTCAAACACCTTCTTCCAGCAACACAAGCGGCGACTGTACACATGGACTTCACCCAATGGATTGTATAAAAATCAAATTGACTACATCTGTGGAAGTCAACGATGGAAAAGCTCTGTAACATCAACAAAGACAAAACCTGGAGCTGACTGTGGTACAGATCATCAACTACTAGTATGCAAACTCAAGCTAAAGTTGAAAAAGAGCAAACCACTCATGAATGCAGCAAAATATGACCTTGAGAATATACCACTGGAATTTAAAGACTGCCTGCAAAATCGATTTGCTGCTTTAGATACAAATGACAGAGCTCCTGAAGAGTTTTATGGAATGACATCAAGAAGATTGTGTTGGAAGAAAGCGAGAAGTCTCTACAAAAGGTGAAAAAGCAAAAACGGCCAAAATGGATGACGGAAGAAACTCTGAAAATTGCCCAGAAACGCAGAGAAGCTAAAGCCAGAGGAGAAAGAAAGACAATTGCAGAACTCAACAGAGATTTCCAACGTGCAGCAAGACAGGACAAGGAAAAGTACTACAATGACGCAAGGAAAATAGAAGCAGAAACTATTAGAGGAAGAACAAGATCGGCTTTCCTAAAGCTACAAGAGTTAAAGAAAAAGTTCCAGCCTCGAATTGGAATGTTACAAGATGCTCAAGGTTCTATGTTGAATGATGCTGAGAAGATCAAGAAAAGGTGGAAGGAATATACAGAGTTTTTATATGATAAAGATCAAGTGGACTAACAGCCGTTTCAATCTGTACCTTATGATCAGGAACCATTGGTGATGAAAGAAGAAGTTGAAGCAGCATTGAAAGCCTTATCAAAGAACAAAGCACCAGGCATTGATAGCCTTCCCATAGCAATCTGATGCAGCTGTTACCATACTTACAAGGCTCTGCCAAGAAATATGGAAGACAACTGACTGGAAAAGATCTGTGTTTATACCAATACTAAAGAAAGGTGATCCAACTGACTGTGGAAATTATCGCACAATCGCTCTGATCCCACATGCCAGCAAGATTCTACTGAAGATTATTCAAAAGAGACTATAACCATACCTGGAACAAGAACTACCTGAAGTGCAAGCAGGGTTCAGGAAAGGGCGAGGAACGAGAGACATCATTGCGGATGTGAGATGGATCCTTGAAAAGACTAAAGAATACCAAAAGGATATCTATTTGTGCTTTATCGACTATAGCAAGGCTTTTGACTGTGTAAACCATGAGAAACTCTGGGCTATATTAAGAAGCATGGGTATACCAGAACACCTGATCGTTCTCTCTTGCGCAATCTGTACATTGATCAAGAAGCAACAGTTCGAATGGAACAAGGAGAAACAGAATGGTTTAAAATAAGCAAAGGTGTAAGACAAGGCTGCATACTTTCCCCCTACCTGTTTAATTTATATGCAGAACAAATCATCAGAGAAGCAGGATTGTATGAAAACAACAGAGGTGTGAAGATTGGTGGAAGACTCATCAACAACCTTCGCTATGCTGATGATACTACATTACTGGCTGAAAGTGAAGATGATCTGAAACATTTGCTTCTCACAATCAAAGAACATAGTCTCAAAATGGGCCTGCACCTTAATGTAAAGAAGACAAAGATCATGACAACTGGCATAATCAACAGGTTCATCGTTGAAGGAGAAGAAATTGAAATTGTGAACAACTTTAACCTACTTGGATCAACTATCAATAAAGAAGCAACAAGCAGTCAAGAAATCAGACGACGCATTGCTCTTGGCAGAATGTCTATGAAAGACCTAGATAAGATTCTCAAGAGCAGAGATGTCTCTCTCCATACAAAGATTCAACTTGTTCAATAACATCATATGGATGTGAAAGCTGGACAGTGAAAAAGACAGACAGGAAGAAAATTGATGCCTTTGAATTATGGTGCTGGCGGCGAATACTGTGTATACCATGGACTGCCCGAAGAACAAACCAGTCAGTACTAGAGGAGATCAAACCTAAGCTTTCTTTAGAAGCTCAGATGACAAGACTTTGACGTTCATTGGGCCTCTTTGGACACATCATGCGAAGAGAGAGATCATTAGAGAAAGACATCATGCTTGGCAAGATAGAAGGTCAACGCAAAAGAGGAAGGCCAGCAATGAGATGGATCGATACAATAACAGCAGCTATGGGTACCAGTCTGTCAACAATGAGCCGCCTGACTCAAGACCGAACACAATTTAGGATAGCTATCCAGAGGGTCGCCATGAGTCGACTCTGACTCGATGGCACTTAACAACAACAACACCTGTTTGTCTAGATCATTTAGGAGCGATTTAGCTACTGAAACTAGTTCCCTGGGTTTATTTATTGAGCGCATGATGATGTTCTCATTATAATTTCTTTTATGTTTTAAGGTTTCAGTGCGGTAGGCCTGTAGCTTACAAGAGTATGCATTGTAGATGGCTGGGTCTCTTGAACATCTCCCAGCTGCATTCCAACCATCTAAGGTCTTTCTTCAGCTTGTGTAGAGATATTGAGAACCAAGGAGCTAGTTTGCGGTGGTTGTTGGTTGAATGTCTAGGTGGGGCTTGAGCTGCAGAGGCCATGATTTCATTCCACCCTATGATTTGGGAGGTGAGATCTGAGTGGTTGCTATTGAGGAGGTCTAAGTTGGGGGCAACCTGCTTGAGGAATAGGTTAGCATTGAATTGGTTGAATTTGTGGGTTATCTGATGGTTTGGTGTAGATTGGTTTTGGTTGTGTTTGCGAGGGATGGAGAAGAGGATTAGTGAATGATCGGACTATGGCACTGGGAGGATAGAGTGAGAGGGTTGGCAGTGGATTGAGGCATGAATATTAGATCAAGCATATTACCTTTAGTGTGGGTTGGGGTTGGGGTTAGGGTTAGGGTTTAGGGTTAGAGCCTTATTAGAATATGAAGATTTGGCAATGCTGATTCATGCTTTAATCACAAATATACTCAATTACTGTAATAGCTTATATTGTGTGTTGTCTCATATCCCCTCGTGTTATATGTATCCCCCAATTGACCGCTTTGACCCGGTGAAAAGCGGGATATAAATACAGCTAAATAAATAAATAAAATAAATAAATACACTTGAAGGATCTGCAACTCATATAAACTATAGCCACAAGACTCTTGTCCAGTAAGAAATTTTATGATCCTATTTCACCTGTACTGGTCAATTTACACTTTCCGGGATTATTCATGCATGGGCCTTTGTATTTTGTGGACCCTATTGCAGTCATACATTGCAGCATGCAGACTGAGATCCTCAGATCAGTTGTTGTTGAAGATTGCAGATGGTTTGAAACAGCAATACACTTGGCAGTGCACGCTTGCAGTTCAAGGTCCACGCCTATGGAATACTTTAGCTCTTCAAATAGAGAAGCATTATCCTACTTTTGTTAAGAAAGTGTGCTTGGCTATTTAGATTAGGCTATACTAGTTGAGGGGAGTGTAGGAGGTTAGAAGTTAGAGTTGGGATGATCAAAGTAGGGTTGTATCATTGTTATAATAACTGTATTTTACTGTTTTGTAAGGGGTAGGCAAATGGGAGGAGTTGGGCATGGATGTTATTTTATGTAGTTGATTTTAATTGTCATGTGCTTTGGATTTGTTGGTGAAGCATGAAACCAAATGTTGGAAAATAAAATAAATAAACCATCCAGGCCACATAAGTTGCTACTCTTTAGTATGGCATGACAATTTGTCCTAATACATCTTCTAAGGTCACCAAGATTTTGTTTCAGCTCTTCCAAATTGTCACCATTAAATATCTTTTCTGGCAAGGGTAGTTCCCTCACATCTTCCTCAGTAAAGACTGAAGCAAAAAATTCATGTAGTCTCTCAGCTATGGTCTTATCCTCCCCTGAGTGTCTCTTGATCATATAATTGGTCGAACTGATTTCTTTGCTTCAAATGTACCCGAAAAAGGTTTTTATTCTGAATTTTTCCCTCTACAGCAAGCTTCTTTTCAAAAAAATTTTCCCCCTTCTTTATCAATGTTCTGCTTCCAACTTGCCAATGTTTATGTTATTTCCTATGGGGATCATGCTGACCCGTGAATAGCAGGGTTGGACATCCGGCTTGGATGTCCAAATCCCGTTTAGCCTCTGATCGCTATTCCGCTCCCCACACGTACTGAGGGTTTGTGTGGAGAGCACTGGAGAAAGGGCGGGACGAGACATTGCGGAGGTGGAGCATGGCCAATGAGGGCGAGGAACCAGGCACCCGGACATACAGAGGCCATTCCGGACAGGCCTCTATATGTTCCCAGGAGCAGCGCTGGACACCCGCCTTATTCCACCCTGAAGGTGGAATAAGTGCTGGATGCAGGGGTGATCTAGGCCTGCAGCCCCCCTAAGATACCGTGCCACAGCAGGAAGTGTCCCACCATCCGATCTCAGCTCTCACTGCCACCGCCCGAAGGTTTTTCTATGTGGCTGGGCATTGGACGCTCAGGCTGGACCTGCTGGTGCCATGGCGATGTGATGCCGTGCACAGCACAACATTGAGCAGTGGAGACAGGCAGCCTGTTGTATGCCTCCCTGCTCAGAATGCTGTGCACACCGGGCCATCCAAGTGCCCTGATTCCGCAACTGCAGGAATGTATAGCTCCTGAGTTTGCGGAATTGGGTGCAAATTGGCTCTGTTCATTTTCTGGCTATTTGGATGGCCAGCCGTGCACAGTTCAGAATTGGCCTCCACATTTTAAATTTGGTTCCTTTTTCCATTTTCTTTTGAAAAATATTCTTTTGACTCTAATAGCCTCTTTTACCTCACCCTTTAGCCATGCCAGATGTCATTTAGCCTTCCTTCTGCCTTTTTAAATACATGGAATACATCTGGCCTGGATTTCCAAGATGGCATTTTAAACATCATCCAAGACTGATGTAAATTTTTAGAGGGTCTTTTACTAGTGGGCGCTACCTGGCAGTCGCTTATTCTGGTGTGTTCTAAGGGCACATTGGGACACGCATTGCCTGGTAGCATGGGCCATGACTGTGTAGGATGATTCCCATGCTAACTGTGCAACATGCGTTAGAGGAGCGAGTGGGTGGGGTAGGGTGTCCCATTGATTAGCCTCCTTCCATCAGGTCTCCGAGATGCCCATTATATCTATTTCTTCATTCAACGTTATATATTCTAATGCTTTCATTTTATTTGTTAGGCTTCTAGATTTTGAAAAGAGTAATTTTAAGTTATATTTTTTGCTTAGATAATTTGCAATCTTTCAGTTCTTTTTGCTCTTTATTTAAAGGCATCTGAGCTACTTTATCCTTTATTGCAACCTCTCTATTGGGATGCCCTAAAATCCCTGGTTTGAAAGTATCCTTTAAAAATACCTTGCTCCGAACCATGCACTCCTGATGGCTTTACCCAAGTTCTAGATTAAAAGCTGCTCTAATCTGCTTTTTAAATATTAGTGCCAGCAGCCTGGTTCCACCTCATTAAGGTGGAGCACATCCTTTCAGAATAGGCTCCTCCTTCTCCAGCATGTAGCCCAGTCATTAACAAATCTAAATCCCTCCTGCCTGCACCATCCTCTTATCCACACAATGAGAAATCAAGCTCTGCCTGCCTCTTCAGTCTGGCACGTGGAGTAGAGAACATTTCTGAGAATGCTATGCTAGGGATCCTGGATTTCAACTTTCTGTGTAAAAGCCTAAATTTGGCTTCCAGAATTTCCCTCTCACACTTTCCTTTGTTATTGGTACCCACATCTACCAAGACATCTGTCTCTTCCTCTGTAGTGTCTAAAGTCCTATCAAGATGACGTGTGAGGTCCACCAATTTCTCACCTTGCAGACATGTGGCCAAGCGATCCTCATGCCCACCAGCTACTCATCTATCTATATGCCTAATGATTGAATCACCAACTAAACTGGCTCTCCTAGCTCTTCCTCCTGGCCAGAAGCCCCTGGAGACACATCCTCAGTGTGAGAGGATACTGCATCCCTTACAGGATCACTTCCTGCCATACCAAGGTGATGCTTTCTCCAGGTGACCTCTCTCCTCCAAGGCAGCACAGAGGCTGCCAGATTGGACATAGAACTTTTCTCCTATATCCCTGTTGGTCTCCTCGATATACCGCTCTCTCTGCCTCAGCTCCCCTAAAGACTATTTTTTTAACTTCTAGAGATCGGACTTATTCTTTGACAGACAGAAGATCTTAACATCAAGTGCACACAAAGCGACATAGTAGATTACATTAAGGTCGTAACTGCTGCCCTATGCAGGTTAGCCTCCCCCAAACCCTTGCGTTCATTTAAGGTTGTAACTGTAGCTTCACACCTTCATGCCTCCATGGCTTCTCCCATATTTGCTAGAAGTCATTTCACTATTATTTTGAGCTGAAATGCTCAATGCTCAATTTCTGTCCTCATTGTCATTTAGGGATAATGATAAATGGAATTCTATCACCACGTCTGTCTCCAACTCCTTCCTCCAAGAAGATATTCTAGACCTTCACCTCCTTTCTATGTGAGAAATATTTCCTGATATTGCTTTGGAGTCTACTTCCTTGCAGTTTCATATCATATCCCCTAGTTTTCTACAACTTTCTGTCCTTTGGGAAATTTTTGTTTGTTTGTTTATTACTTTTGAATTAATTAAATGTCTGTATTATATCTCTACTCCTCTAGGATTATACGATTTAGGTCCTCAAGTCCATTTTCATATGTCCTTTATCTTTATTGCGTCACTTGATTAACCGCCCTTCGTACACATCAGAAGCGGTGTACACAGTACAAATAGCAGTGGCTGAAGCCAGAAAAAGAAAAGAACTACAAATTTTGATAGGAAAGAAACACAATCACACCACAGAGAAGAGGAACAGAGGAGAGGAGAGAACAAACCAATCCTATATGAGTCAGGGGAGGGGAGTTCGTAGGCCAAACAGAAAAGGTGCGTTTTGAGGAGGGACTTAGGATTGTCCTTGGCGGAGAGTGAGGGGAGAGAGTTCCAGAGGGAAGGGGCCAGAAAGAAGAAATCAGTGCAACGGGTCTGTTCCAAATGGGCCAGGGAGGGGGATGGAAGATGTAGACGATGATTGTGGACTGAGCGAAGGAGTGCGAGGCACTGAGTGGTATTGCAGGGCATCAGCCAGATATTGTGGGGTGTAAGTATGAAGAGCTTTATGAGTAAGCCCCCACATCATTTTGGTTGTTCTTCTCTGGACTGCCTCTGTTCTCTTTATATCCTTACTGAGTTATTGCCTCTAAAACCGATCACAGTATTCCAGATGAGACCTCGCCAATAACTTGTACAGGGGTATTATCAGCTCTTCCTTTTGGCTAGGTATGCCCTTCTTCCATCCCTCTGGCTTTTGCTACCACCTTTTCACGTTGAAATCATCAGACATTAGGTGAACTAGGTGGTTGCCTAGAGCATCAGCCCTCTGGAGGCACTAATTGCCACTGCTGTCATCCCTCTCCAGAACCGATACTGGCAGCCATAGCTGCAAACAGCTCCGCAGAGCTTGCCTTCAAGTTCTGGTGCCATGGGACTATTTGTTTCTGCCCCTCTCCAATTCTCAATGCCAACTTCCTGTTTGCACAGGAAGTCAGCATCAAAATAGCAGAGAGCGGCAGAAGCAAACAGTCCCATGGTGCTGAATCTTGAAGATAAGATCCTCGGGGCTGTTGCGGTATTGCCATTGCTGTCGATCCCAGAGAGGGTTGGCAGTGGTGGCAATTAGGGGTGCCAACTGGCCGGTGTGCAGCCGGCCTGGCCGGTTTTTTCATGGCCAGGCCGGCTGCCGGGCACAGATGTAAAACCGGCCATTGAAAAAAGCCGTTTTTGTTTGCTCTGGCCGCAAAGAAAGGGAGCGGGGTGATTTGCGGGGGACGGGGGGTGTGTGGGCCAGAGCAAAAAACCGGCTTTTGTCCCAATGTAGCAGCAAAGCGCAGACAAACCTAATGATACCAGGAAGGTCTAGTTCAGAAGGTCCAAATCATTTATTTGTGCACAAGTCTCAAGCAAGTCCTTTCAAAATGGATGAGCAAAGTTTTCTAGCTATTACAAACCAACTTTTATAGACCTTCTGTTCCATTCTAGGTATTAGAAAAACATTTCATGTGGTCCCGGTACTCTTCCCGTACCTCTCCGTAGGTACCCTTCCATGTGGTTCCCCCGGTAACTGATAAGATTATCCAAATTATGTTCCTGTCAGTGGGCACATGGCACCTGCATACCCCCCTTCTAGTCCCAATTACAATGGTCAGTTCATCAACTTTGTTACTTTCACTACTGAGCTCCAAGGCCATATGTATGTCCCCTAATTTGTGTGGCGATGCAGGGGAGCAGGGCTCTGCAACTCATCTGTCAGCACTCCCAATTATAATTCCTTGCAGAGTACTTTTTCTTATCCCCCCCCCCAGTAACTTTTAAACACATTTTTCTGGGTATTTTTCCCAGCTCTCAGTTTTGCTTACCTACGTTAGTTTAGTTCTCTTACAGAGTTCTATCCTACAAAGCAGCAATATTTTGGGGGATGTGCAATTCCTAGGGCCATCTCCACAGGCTTAATACAGGTCAAGCTAGAGGCCTGCTGCGTATGCAGACACCGTGGGACACCAGGCCGCACAGCCCATCATTCCCATTTTTTTTTTTCCAACCCTGACGTTAAAGTATGGTGTTTTTGAGAGTTAATTTCACCTTTAGAAGAACACATTTATTTTTTTTTTTTTTTTTATTTTTTTTTTTTTTTTTTTTTTTTTTTTTTTTTGTTTTTTTTTTTTTTTTTTTTTTTTTTTTTTTTTTTTTTTTTTTATTTTTTTTTTTTTTTTTTTTTTTTTTTTTTTTTTTTTTTTTTTTTTTTTGTTTTTTTTTTTTTTTTTTTTTTTTTTTTTTTTTTTTTTTTTTTTTTTGTTTGTTTTTTTTTTTTTTTTTTTTTTAACTCTTACAGAGTTCTATAACACTAGTTTATAACCGCATATCTTCATCGCTCAATGCGGTGGTACCATCTTCCAAAGGCACATTTAAGTTAACCAAAAGCACTTAGGCCTGCCTGCGTTTGTTTACACCGTGGT
>JAWIIG010000304.1:0-22818 GCA_033557465.1 Ichthyophis bannanicus
CCACATGCCGAGATTTGAAAGCTGTTAAGATGGAGGAATTGGTAAGGAACAATGAAATCTTATCCCCTATTTAAACTACATAAGAAAACAATTGCCCGACTGCCATGTTAGTCCACGCACATGTGTGGAAATCAGGTAAAGCAAAAGCGTTCGTAGTGTGACCTAATTCAATCTGTCAGTGGGTTCAATTTTTAGAAGTGCGTGAGCTGTAGTGCAGCATTTTCCTATTCTTCAGTAGGCTCTTATAAAGTTATCCCTGCATACTGTATGCATGCATTAAAAGCAGGCATCCAGACCACATAGTACCAGACCTATGTAAGCGACATCCGTGGAGGCTTTCCTAGGGGTGGAGAATGGATAGAGAGGGGGAAGGATCAGTGCTGAGGCTTGCTTGCTTATTTATTTGAAATGAGTTATATGCCCAACACATTCAAGGCAGTGAACAAGTAAACGACCAAAATAAAATTTATAATAGCCACACTCTCACTATGTTTGACGTGTACCTATGAATTTTATGCGTTTGTACATCTAAGAAAGTTCTTGAGTTGCATACAATTGTGTGCCTCAATGAAAAATTAGGTAAAACACATACAAGAAAATGAACAAATACTGGGAAAATGTCATTTTAAATGAGGCACAAACCAAACCTTTTTGGGGGATCATAGCACGCCTCTAGAATTTACAGTCTTCTCGACTTAGATTTTTGGAGTTAGAATGAAAGCAAACAAATAAACAGACTGAGGAAAACTAACATAGTATTACCTGAATGCAACAGATTATATTATGATGGTGGTATAAACAGGAAGGGGGGGGGGGTGGAGAGCAGTGACAAGAAGGCGGCACGTAATTTAACATGGGAAAGACATTCAGCATTAGGAGACTCTATTTAGTGTTTCTCGCTCTAACGTAGCGTGGAGAGTAATTTTAATGACTAGGTACCTAGGGTAGAAGCATAAGTGGACATTTATGTTGGGCCTGTTTATAAAGACACATTGGCACCTCTGGGTCCTTATAAAATTACTTCTGAGAAGCTGCGGCAATCACAGTTAAAAGGAAGCCACAGATATTTACACATGGTGGGAGCGGGTGAAAAGTACTTACGGACCCACGTTTTTTATCAAATGTGTGCGAAAATCATGACTACCACGCTCTGCTTATAACTCTGCCCAAAACCCATTCCTAAACATGCCTACTACAGAGCTGCATACTGTACAAGTACGCATCTTCTTGTCATCACGTGTACTGTTTACATGGGATCATTACAGTACCTGAGCAGCATGTTATGTAGGTATGCAGTCCATAAATGTGTGAAAATGACTTCATGAGTTTATTCCCTGCTGCTTTTCAGGAGCAATATGTATGGTAAAGACACACATGCATCGATAGGTGTATTTATTTATTTATTTATTTAAAAAGGATTTATATACCGCTTTGTCCTGGAATCAAAGCGGTTTACACTTCAAACAATCAATGATCAGTGTCAGTAGGGGTAGGCAATGCAGTGTTAACACGTGTGAGGTATTTGTGTGATTGACGGGATGATTTCATGGTGTGCTATTACAGGATGAGCTATGTACAAGGGGTTAGATACAGGGAGGGTAACATCATGTTTTAACAACTTAAACAGACTTGTAACTTCATACTCATTTTACAAAGAACATTCAATTGTAAATTGAAATATTGCATTTCAAAGTCTTGAACTGTCTTGTAATTTCCTTCAATACGATTGGGATTGATGGTCTTCATTATAATGTTTACCAATCCCAATCGTATTGAAGGAAATTACAAGACAGTTTAAGACTTTGAAATGCAATATTATGTATTGTTAAGACACATAGGCATCTATACGTGTTTATAAAATAGGCATCCCCTTGGCCTCTCAACTAGGTGACATTTTATAAAATCGTGCTCATATTTTTTTCCATATTATTCAATGCAGAAAATATGTTGAATGATGCTAAGATCAAGAAAAGGTGGAAAGAATATACAGAGTTTTTATATGATAAAGATCACGTGGACCAACAGCCATTTCAACCTGTACCTTATGATCTGAAGAATTGGTGATGAAAGAAGAAGTTGAAGTAGCATTGAAAGCCTTATCAAAGAACAAAGCACCAGGCATTGATAGCATTCCCATAGAAGTATTGCAGCAATCTGATGCAGCTGTTACATACTTACAAGCTCTGCCAGGAAATTTGGAAGACAACATCATGGTCAACTGACTGGAAAAGATCTGTGTGTTATACTGATACTAAAGAAAGGTGATACCAACTAACTGTGGAAATTATCGCACAATCGCTCTGATCCCACATGCCAGAAAGATTTACTGAAGATTATTCAACAGAGACTACAACCATACCTGGAACAAGAAGTGCAAACAGGGTTCAGGAAAGGGCGAGGAACGAGAGACATTTTGGGTGTGAGATGGAGCCTTCAAAAGACTAAAGAATACCAAAAGGATATCTATTTGTACTTTATTGACTACAGCAAGGCTTTTGACTGTGTAAACCATGAGAAACTCTGGGCCCCATTAAAAAGCATGGGTATACCAGAGTACCTGATTGTTCTCTTGTACAACCTTTACATTGATCAAGAAGCAACAGTTCGAATGGAACAAGGAAAAACAGAATGGTTTAATATCAGCAAAGGTGTATGACAAGGCTGCATACTTTCCCCCTACCTGTTTAATTTATATGCACAACAAAACATCAGACAAGCAGGATTGTATAAAGACAACAGAGGTATGAAGATTGGTGAAGACTCATCAACTACAGGGTGAGCCAGTCAAACCTGCATTTTTGAAATGACTGTAAAAAATAAACGGAGATATTTCAAAATTTATTGTTACTATCTTAATGTACATTAAAAAGCATTTAAGAACCAACATTCACTGTTTAAAAATACCGCCAGTCAGATGGTGTCCTTCCCGATTGAGACATTCTTGTAGGCGATTTCTGAAACTGCCCATCACATCACGGAGCATACGCTGAGGAATTCTCTCGATTTCCAACCGGATTCTCCTCTGGAGTTCCCAAGCGTTGGAGGTCGTTGGTTCAAAGACTTTACTCTCAGGTACCATCCCCACAAGAAAAATCGCACACTGTGAGGTCGGGCGATCGGGGAGGCCAAGAAATTGCTCCCTTTCGGGATATCACCCGATTTTTGGAAAAACATTGTTGAGAAACATTCATGCTCACACGGCTGTATGACTTGTTGTGGCACGCGTCTTGCTGGAATAAGGTTTTCATTGTTCATTCCATGTTGACGAAGATGATTAATGAAGTACGAATTCAACATTTCCGAATAGCGTTGTGCATTCACAGTAACTGCTTGCTCCCTGTCATTTTCAAAAACATACGGGCCTATGATTCCCAATGAGGACATTGCCGCACCAAACTGTTACCTTGCTTGAATGGAGTGGTTTTTGATGGAGTTTGTTGAGGGTTTTCATCACTCCAATATCGGAAATTTTGTTTATTCACCAAAACCGGAGAGATGGAAATGGGGCCTCATCGCTCATCCACAGGTTGTGAACAAGGTCCTCGTTTTCATCAAAACATGTCCAACAACGTTTGACAAAAACGCCGTCGAGCTGCAAAAATCGTTTTCATCATAGCCTGAACAACCTGAATTTTGTACGGGTGATGGTGTAAATCTAACCTCAAGATTCTTGGACGATAGTGGTTGCCATGCCAAGCGCAGCACTCTGTCGACGCGCCGATCTCCGAGGGCTTCTTTCCCACAGCAACTCTCACGCGGGTCAATATTCGCGGGAGTTTCGCACTGATCTTGCACTGCCACCCCTTCTGCTTCTCGTTTCACCAATTGCTTCAAAGTTTGTCACCCACAATTTGATTGAATTAACAGACGGCACTGGCTTATTTGATTAATTTGAAAATTCGTACGGAAACGACGCTGAGCGGCTGCATAACTACCACTTTGGTAAAACGCTTTCACAGCGAATGAACGTTGTTGTTTAGACCACTGCTTCCATGGCGACTGAAATGCTTAGCTGTGGGGACACAAAGGTAACCGTGCTAACTCGCTCCGCCCACCTTCACGGCTCTCCCGCCCTTTTCAAAAATGCAGGTTTGACTGGCTCACCCTTTACTTTCCCTATGCTGATGACACCACATTACTGGCTGAAAGTAAAGATGATCTGAAACATCTGCTTCTCAAGATCAAGGAAGAGTCTTAAAATGGGCCTGCACCTTAATGTAAAGAAGGCGAAAATCATGACAACTGGCAAAATCAATAAGTTCATCGTTGATGGAGAAGCAATTGAAATAGTGGACAACTAAACTATTTGGATCAACTATCAATAAAGAAGCAACAAGCAGTCAAGAAATCCAATGACACATTGCTCTTTGCTGAATGGCTATGAAGGACCTAGACAAGATTCTCAAAGCAGAGATGTCTCCTTCCATACAAAGATTCAACTTATTCAAGACATGGTATTTCCAATAATGGCATATCGATGTGAAAGTTGGACAATGAAAAAGATAGACAGGAAGAAAATTGATGTCTTTGAATTATGGTGCTGGCGACAAATACTGTGTATACCATGGACTGCCCGAAGAACAAACCAGTCAGCACTAGAGGAGATCAAACCTAAGCATTCTTTAGAAGCCTCAAATGACAAGACTTTGACTTTTCATACTTTGGACATATCATTTGAAGAGAGAGATCATTAGAGAAAGACTCATGCTTGGCAAGTAGAAGGTCAACGCAAAAGATGAAGGCCAGCATTGAGATGGATCGATACAATAACAGCAAGCTACAGTTGCCAGTATGTCAACAATGAGCTGCCTGACTGAGTCCGAACACAATTTAGGGACAACTATCCACAGGGTCGCCATGAATCGACACTGGCTTGACGTCACTTAACAACTTAACATTCAAAGGTTTAGATGACCCCTTATAAGGATAAGAGCACCCTTATGAGGATAAGAGCAGTATTCAGCTGGTTGGCAGCACTATGAATCTTGCTACTGACTGCCAGGTGCTTTTATGTATAACCGTGATGGCATTTTGGGGTATTTGAGATCCATGGCCAAATTTTCTCTCTATATATAGACATGCATGGGATTTGTGGAGATAGGTGTGGTAGTGGAAAGCTCTGAGTCGGATTTTATAAAAAAAAACTTAGAGTAAGCATATATTACCAATGGCATGTAAAAGTCTCATCCGAAGTTTGCAGCAGACCAGAAAAGTACATGCTATATCAACCAGGAGGGATGAAAGGTATCTTTCTTGACCTGGAGTGCTGGTTGACACTTGGAATTGGTAGTGTTGGGCATCTCAGTGCTTGGTTATTTCTATTTCCCTCATAGACTATCATCTCTTCTGCCCTCCTATACCCACCTGTGTAATCCTCTGCAGCCCCATTCTTAACTTCTCTGCTGTCTTCTGCCTCTGTCTTTCTATAAATTTCCCCTTCATAAGAACTTCTTATTTCCTAACTTCCCTCTTTACAGCCCCATCCACCCCAACCCTACCCTTCCTCCCCCTACCCTAGAGCTCTTTCTTGATCTCTTTCTCTATCATACATGTGAGAATGTGTGTATGTGCATATGTGCGTACCAGGGTGTAAACATTTGTGGGTTTGTGACTGGATGTATTCATGAACCAGTGGTGATTGCAGGTGGTGGCAGATAGTTGGGGGTGCTGGTTGTGGTTGCCATAAGTGCGAGCAGGGAATACACTGAGTAATGTCTTCTGTATGGTGCAATATAGCTATAGGTTGTCTGGGGATAAAGGTCTATTTGTCTAGGCTGCAAAAAATGCCTGTATATGTGGTGATAAGTATCAAGCACCCACGCAGTCTGGAGAGTGCACTTTTTCTATAGCTCAGTTATGCAACAATACTACTGTGGAATTAGAGTGTCTGTGTGAGGGCAGAGTATGGGCAGTACTATAGTGGCATCTTGCCTTAACATGGAGGTCGTGGTATGCCAGAGTATGGCTGTAGGTCCCCAAGAAAGGACATGATTTATTTTTTTTGGGGGGGGGGGCGGGCAAGGTCTGTCCCCTGACACACACATTTGGTAAGCAGTTCACTGCTGTCTTTAGTTGTGAGTGTAGCTACACTATTCTTTGCAGCCCAGTGTCACCAGTCCTCGGATCTGGGAACCAGGACAGGCATGCAACCCTGATTGTGTGACTGTATTTTCATGCCAGACTTGAGAAGTGCAGATACATAATGATATAGCGTGATTTTGAGATTCACTGAGGTAGATGCTTTTTTTTTTTTTAATTTTTATTTATAGTTTTCAAAAAAACAATCCAAACTAAAAACGAATTTCAAATTGTAAACAAGAACAGAACCTATAGCCCTCCATAAGACTTCAAACCAAGAAATCAAAATAAAAAAGGAAATAAGATATCTAGGTGTTATACTAGATACACACCTTACAATGGAAACACACATCAGCAATACCATAAAGAAAATCTATTTCAAGCTTAAAACTCTCAAACAACTTCGTCCACTAGTTTTCACACAGGACTTTATCAACATAATACAGGCCACAATAACCCCACATTTTGACTTTGCCAATCTAATCCTAATAGGCTTAACAAAACAAAGTATTAAACGATTGCAATTCGCACAAAAATGCTGCAGCCAGAATCACATTGAAAATCAACTCCCTTCAACACAAATCACCAATACTAGCCTCCCTTCTTTGGTTACCAATTCAAAGTATAATAATTTACAAAATAATAATAACAACATTCAAAAACTTATATGATCTGGCACATTCCATGTTATGTAACTTAATACACAAAGAACCATCTAAGCCTACACACAGAAAAGGACAACTAAACAGATTAAAAATCCCGAAAGATTTTACAAAAGCTCACAAATCAACAAACAATAGAGCATTTTCGCACATAGCCCCTACTATCTGGAATTCCCTTCCAGAGGAGCTACGAAAGCTAACAGAGATCACAGAACTCCGCAAGAAACTGAAAAACCTACTTGTTCACCAAGCATTATAACATAGATAACTCATCATCTACACTAGACAAAGGTTAAACAGACAATCGGTTACTCCATGCAATAATCCTTTAACCTACACAGTTAGCACTCTCCAATGATGATCCTTTGACCTCCCCCCAAGTATTCCATATATATATATTCATATATAACTTGTATATAGTTTTTCACACTGTTCGGTATTATACCACATTATTTGTTCTATATTTCATATGATGTTCCTTGTAAATAAGTTCTGTTATATTCCATTGTTCCATGTAAAACAAACTTGATTTGTTAATTATTGTTACCTGTAAACCGCAACTGAACTTTGGAAGATGCGGTATATAAATGTGAATTAAATAAATAAAAAAATAAAAAAAATAACACACTCAACATAACAGAACAACCCCTACACCACCCACCCTCCCCAGTCGCCATAGACCCAGAAGCCACACTAAAATCACAGAGCTAACTAAAAAAACAACACCCTACAGCAATATCTCTTACGTCCCTGGGAAACGCACCCTTAATCAAGCCCAGAGGGGAGGGAGGGGGGGAGGATGCCCAGCAAGAAGCTAGCCTCTAAGAGACACGCCAGCCGACGCTGCATAGGCATCCAAACACTCCCATTTGTTCCCTGAGACTAGAAGGGGGACACCTCGCTTCCTCCGGCACCTCTGCTCACGGCTGCAAGCCCAAGCCTTCTCATAACTGGCGTATAGAGAAACCAAATTCCACCAGTGGTTGCTCTCTAGCTGATCCGCATCTTTCCAGTGGATCAGAATCAACTTCAGAGCAACCGCAATTAAGAAATTGAACAGAAAAGATTTCTCTTTCTGTATAGGCAACAGCGGACTTGCTGACCGAAGGGAAACCAGATCCCACGTGAGAGGTGCCCGGAAGGAGAGAATGCACTGTATCCTATCCCATACCTCCCCCCAAAAACTCTGTACCCTGGGGCAGTCGTACAGCAGGTGTTGCAAGGTACCCAAAGGTGCTGCGCATGTCCAACAGTTCGCCGTCACCCCAGGAGCCCACCGAGAGAGACGGCTCTGGGCGTCAACAACGCCCTATGGGAAAGAAAAAATAAAGATTGGGTAATCGCTGCAGCAGAAGATACTCTGCTTGTCTTGGACCATAGGGTAGACCAGAGATGGGGTGGATAGGGAAGGCTACTTCCGTCTCCCAACTCTTTTCCAGAGCGGTTAACGAGGCAGACCAGGCAGTCTTAAAAATCGCATACAGGTTAGAGACTATCCCTTTACCTTCAGCACAGGCAAGCAACACCCGTTTCAAGCCCCATTCCCCCGAGAGATGAGCTGCAGAAATCTTTGCTTGTTTGAGACAACTTAGAAGCTGGACCCATTGAAACCGGCATCGCTCCGGCAGATCAAACTCACCGACAAGAGCCTCCCAGGATTTCCAACCACCAAAGTGAGTAAGGTGCCCTAGCGTCCAAATGCCTCTATCTTGCCAACACTTCCAGGATATCGTCTTACCACCTACCTTTAATTTGGGGTTGTACCAAATAGGAAACTCCGTGGATACAGGGTTCTCAGATGCAATTACCTCAGCTAGACCTGAGGAGGCCCACTGAGTAGCTAAGATAGCGGGAGAGAGCATAAAGGTTGAGGGAAGCCTCATTACCAACAATAACGGAAGTGGGACCCGCAGGAGTATCCTCCTCTCCACTTCCAGCCATACTGGACCATACTCAGAGATCTCCGCTGCACACCAACCTGCACCCTGCTTTAACAGGAAGGCCTGATGATACGCCCTGAAGTCAGGAAAGTTAACCCCTCCCTGATCTCTGCTTGCTTTTAGCTTGACCGACGCAATCCTAGAGGGTTTCCCCGCCCACAGAAACCGCAGCAGATGCCGCTCCCATCCTTTATACCACCGCGGCGGGATCTCCATCGGAAGCATCTCCAGAATATAGTTTATCTTAGGAGTCAAGACCATTTTAATGGCCTCCATCCTGCCCCACCAGGACAGGTAGAGGGGACCACCTTGTTGAGAAAGATCGAAGCAACTCCTCTATGGCCTGACAGTTAACAGAGATTGTCTCCTCAGTTGAAAAACAGTATTTAACCCCCAGGTATTTAATGGACCCAGAAGTCCACACAAAGGGGTGATCCCCTAACGCGGAAGCAAAAGTCACCCTGTTCAAAGGAAATGCTACTGACTTCCTCCAATTTATCTTGTAGCCAGAGATAGCGGAATAAGCATCCATTACCCTAAGAACTTCGGCCACCTGATCTGGTTGGACAAAGAGCAACAGATCGTCAGCATAAGCGGATAGCTTTACCTGCAGGTTCCCTATGGAGAGGCCCTGAATCTTCTCAGAGTGACGAATGGCTATGGCCAGAGGCTCTAGGGCGAGATTAAACAAAAGTGGGGAGAGAGGACATCCCTGCCTCGTCCCCCGTTGTAGGTCGAAAGGGGCAGACAAAGTTCCATTCACTAGAATTCTAGCCTGAGGGGTGACATACAGCACCTTAATCAAATCTATAAAGGCTTCTCCAAAGCCGAACCAATGCAAGACTCGATACATAAAGGCCCATTCCAGCCGATCAAATGCCTTTTCGGCATCTAGAGAGAGCCCAACCAATGGTCTATCCTGAGAGTGAGCCAGAGCAAAGAGATCTACGAGCAGGCGAGCATTGTCTGCGGTTGACCTTCCTGGGAGGAACCCGCATTGGTCTGGATGGATTAACCCAGAGACCACCTTTGAAAGGCGCCTGGCGAGCACCCCAGCAAAGATCTTATAATCGGCGTTTAGGAGCGAGATCGGCCTATAGCTGCCCACCTCTAGATGGTCCCTCCCCTCCTTAGCCAGTACCACTATTGTTGCTGGGTTGAAACTCCCTATTTGCGGGGCTTGTTCCACTAGCAATTGGAAAAAACAGGCCATCTGGGGGGCTAGTTCTTCCTGAAATGCCCAATAGAATTCAGCCGGGAGGCCATCAGGGCCCACCGCCTTTCCCGCCGGGGCATCTCTAAGGACCACTTGGACTTCCACCCCATCTATGGGAAGGCTCAACCCTTCCCTCTGAGGGGTACTGAGAACAGGATGGGGCAACTTCTCAAGAAAAGATTGATAGACAGAGTCATCACATTCGCCCGCTGAGGAGTACAGGTCCTGGTAGAAGGACCTGAAACTCTCCCCGATCGCACGACTCTCCGTGAGCAGTCCCTGGATCCCTGACTTAAGGGCTGTTATGTTAGTCTTCCCTCTAGGGGACTGAGCACCGATGCCAAAAGCCTGCCAGCTTTATTTCGCTCGACATGATAGCGCGCATCTTGCGCATGTTGTACCTTGCGAACTTCCGCACTCAGGAGCGAATTATACTGATATCGTAGTTTCTGCAGGCGCAGTAGCACACATGGTTCAGCCCAAGCCCTCAATAACCTTTCACCAGCGGAAATTTGCATCTCAAGCCCAGCAAGCTCGGCCTTTCTGAGCTTAGACCGGCGGATAACGTAGCTAGTAATCTGTGCACGAATAGTGGAACTTAAAAGCCTCCCACCAGGCCCAGCCCGCCGTCTCGGATGGGAGATTCTTCTCAAAGTACTCTTTGATCTCCAACCGGATCATATCACAAAAGAGCGGATCCCCTAACAGTTCCCTCGGGAAGAACCAGCCAGACTTCCGGGGAGCCGGTTGGCCAAATGTAAAAAGCAGAAAGACTGCCGCGTGATCCGACACCGTGGTGGCACAAATACCTGCCTCCACAGCCGACTCTACTAAAGGGTGTGAAACTAAAAGGAAATCAATGTGAGAATGAGACTTGTGGGGAAGGGAATAAAAAGTGAAGTCTTTATCTACGGGGTGCAAAGTCCGCCAAACATCGTGCAGTCCCAAGTCGTGCATCAGAGAGAGAAGAACAGAGGCTGCCCTACCCGGTCTCTCGCCGACCGGAACGGCTGCCGGTCTAACAATGGGTCCAGCACCAAGTTGAAGTCCCCACCCAAAACCATGGGGAGGGATCGCAGATCATAGGCCACCCACGCTACCTTCTGAAAAAAGGAGACATCATCACAATTTGGCCCATAAATATTCAAGATAGCTAGTTGCTCACCGTGAAGGCCCAAGATCACCATCGCCCATCGCCCTTGCGGGTCTGCCAATCCCGACACAATCTGGGGCTGGAGGGATTTCCACACCAAAGTGATTACCCCATTTTTTTTCCCTACTGCTGCAGCGTGCACCGCAACCAAATAATGACCCAGGGCCCATCTTCATCACCTCTATAGTGGAAAGGTGGGTCTCCTGGAGTAGGACGACATCAGCCTTCTGCTTGGCACAATATAGCAAAATTTTTTTCCTCTTAGCGGGATTATTTACACCTTTCACATTCAACGATAGGATCTTAAGGGACCCCATTACAATACGTATATGGATAACCCGTAACTGTAGGATCTGCAAACGGTAGCATCAACTCCCAGCTCTGGCTAGTACCCTCAGACATAGTCAATGGAGACAACCCCCCCCCCCAACCAACCCCACCCCCCTGGGTGAACCATCGATCACACAAGATTGCCCTCTGAAACCCAACTCCCCCACATGAACTTACCCACAAAACCCCCTCCCTCCATCTAATAAACTGTACTATATATAGACAACATTCATTCCTCCATGCACACAATACCCAATATCCAACAGGCACCCACACTCACACACCACACTACAGGCACCTGCGTGCGCCTTTGTGGGAACATCACAACCACTATCTAAGGAGTATAATTGGCTCCCCCTTAAGAGGCCCCAATTAGGTTATGGGCACAAAGAGATCACCAATAATGTACGCTAAGCAGTGTCCTCAACGCATTACTGCAGCTTCTTGTTCCTCAATGAAAGCCAGAAGGTATTTGGGGTCCTCAAAGGACCGAGTCTGATTATGCAGCGTGACTCGGAGCCTGGCTGGAGCAAATAGACCATAGCGGGCCTGTAGGCTTTGTAGACGAGGCCTTAGCGCTAACAGCTGTTTCCGGCGGGCCACGGTGGTCTTGTTAAAGTCCGGGAAGAAAGCAATATCCACTCCCTCGAATTTCAAAGGGGCCCATACTCGCGCCGCTGCCATTACTTGGGCCACATGCTGGAATCGCAAGAGCTTCATGATGATCGGGTGAGGCCTCGGTGAGTGGGGATCCTGCTGCGTAGGGACTCGATGGGCCCTCTCTATCTCAAAGGGCCTGTCAAACTCGAGCCGTAGTAACTCCGGAATGATTTTACCCAGGAAGGCCATCATGTCCCGTCCTTCAGCCCCTTCAGGTATCCCCACAAGCCGGATATTGTTCCGTCGGGTCCGGTTATTAAGGTCCTCGAGATTCCGCTCTAGTGCCGTGATACGTTTAGAGTGGGCAGCTAGCTCTTTGAGACGCTCCTCGTGCACCTCCACTTTTAAAGAGAGCCCGTCCATCTTCTCAGTGAGCGTGGAGAGTTGCGCCTTTAAATCTTTGAGCTCAGCCACATCGGCTTGCACCTCGCTCAGGGTTTCCCCGTTAGCGGTGACTAGCTCCCGCACAGCCCTTATCTCAGCCAGGAGCTCTGGAAGACCCACATTAGCGTCTTTCAGGCCTGTGGCCTTTAGCGGCGGGGGTGGATCCGCTTTCAATCTCTTAGTACCTGTGGCCGCGGGAGTGTTGAAATCCAGCCTAGCCGGTTTGCTGGAGGTCATGGCGAGAAAACTTATTGGTGCTGGAGCTCCGATAGCGATATTTCCGCACAGAGGGGCAGGATTAACACCAGGATTCCGGGGAGAGAAAGGATCAAGCGGCCATCTTGCACCGTCGCAGGCTCCGCCCCCCTGAGGTAGATGCTTTTGATGGGTTGACAAATAGGGCAAAGCTTTACATCACCACTATTTCCAAAGGAAATCATGGAGCCTACCCAGACCTGATAGTCTGCTATGACATGCTAAATATCAGGAAAACCAGTCCAGGGTGGCAGAGGCTAAACTGACACCACACAGTTTTTCTTGTGACAGAGCAATGCACATTGGAGGCAATATAAAGAAGTGAGAGTATAGGCTCGGAAAGGTGCACACAGCAAGGGTGCTATGGAGTGTGTCCTGGCCACTAAGATGTTTGTACAGGCAGTAGCAGTTTCTGTCATATGTATTTGATGGTGCCATTAGACACAGGAGAAAACCTCCAGACCTAGGAGCCATGGAGCTCCACCTATGCGGATGAGGAGAGGCAGCAGGGAAAGATAGGAACAAAATCGGTAGCAAGGGCAAATCCAGAAGGTTGGTCAGCCTTGCAGCAGTGAAGAAGAACATGAGAAATGCCATATTGAGTCAGACAAAAGTTCATCCAGCCCAGTATCCTGTTTCCAACAGTGGCCAATCCAGTTCATAAATACCTAACAGGTTCCCAAAAAGGCACTCAGGGTCCACAAAGCTCACCCGGGGTAAGCAGTGGATATCCTGGGTCCTCTTTAATAATGATGTATGAACTTTCCCTCCAGGAACTTGTACAAACCTTTTTTTAAACTCAACTACACTAACAGTTTTTACTGTATCCTCCGGTAACGAATTTCAGAGTTTGATTGCTCATTGAATGAACAAATATTTTCTCTTATTAGTCTTAAATTCATAAAGGTTCATTGAATGTCCTCTAGTATTTCTAGTCTTTCTACTTTTGATGGCGTAAACAACTGACCTACGTTTACCCATTCCACTCCATTCATTAATTTATAGACTTCTATCATATACCCCCTCAGTCATCTCTTTTCCAAGTTGAAGAGCACTAATCTTAGCACTAAGCCTCTCCTCATAGGGGCATCCTTCCATCCCCTTTACCATTTTTGTTGACTTTTCTATGTACCTTTTCTAATTCTGCTATATCTTTTTTAAGATATGGTGAGCAGAACTGCACACAATATTCTAGGTGCAGTCGCACCATGGAACAATACAAAGGCATTATATCCTTTGTTTTATTCTCCTTTCCTTTCCTTATGATTCCTAACATTCTACTTGTTTTCTTGGCTGCCACTGAACACTGGGCAGAGGGTTTCAACGTTTATCCACGACGATGACTAAATCTTTTTCCTGGGTTGTAGTTTCCTGAGTTGTAGTTTCCTTGCAGCGTGTAACCAAAATTTGGGTTGTTCTTTCCTAGGTACATAACTTTGCACTTGTCCACATTAAAATTTCATCTGCCATTTGAATGTCTAGTCTTCCAATTTATCAAGGTCCTCTTGCAATTTTTCACAATCCTCTTGGGTTTTAACAACTTTGAATAATTTTGTGTCATCTGTAAATTTGTTTACCTCACTCATTATTCCCATTTCCAGATCATTTATGAATATGTTAAAAGACAGCAGGCCCAGCACAGATCCCTACGGTACTCCACTGTTCACCTTTCTCCATTGAGAAATGTAGCCATTTAGCCCTACTCTCTGCTTTCTATCTTTTAACCCGTTCCTGATCCTGCTGTGACTGTTGTATTTCTGCCATCCTTATCGTCTATTTTTGTATGGCGCAGACCATACAGGTAAGCCTATGCTCAGGGTTATCCATTATGGGCAGTGGTGCTAAGGGTTATCCATTTCGAGCAATGGGTTCTTATCTGTACATGCTCTAAGGTAAGCATCCTGCCTCACTGGGTGATCGTCAGTACTGCAATTTGTATAGTCTCCTCCTGGAGTGCCAAGATAGGGAAAAGGCAGAGGGAGTATGGCACCCATGGATGAACAGAAGGACACATGACTGCAGAATATATAGAACAAATAAATTGTTTTTATTTCAAGTTTCAACTTTGTAAGTGCATAGAATGGCAGATAATGGCTATAACGGGCTATGAAGTAACAAAATGTAGTCATGAAAAATTTGTATTTTTTTCAAGATGGTTTGGAGGGGGGTGAGCAGAACTGGGAGTAGGTCACCCCAGAGAGAGGAGGAAGACAGGTATCAGGAGGTGTCTCAGCTGTGGGGCTTGATCAGCAGGCTTGTTGAGGAAATCAGCAAATGTTAAGAGACAGGTTTCTCCAGCATTCACCCTTGAACAAGCGACATCCTCTCAGTCTGCTTGTCAACGCACCATAGCTGCTCCTCCATGCTAGACAGCTGCTGCCATAGTGCTGCTGTCGCATCTCCACTGGGACATGGGGGTGGGGATGAAGCTTGACTCCCACCTGCCAGAGGAGATGTAGCTATGGTTGCATGAGGGGCAGCTGATGGCAGCAGTTAGCTGTTAGAGACTTCCACTGGCTCCACCTCCCCCTCTTGGGATGACATGGGGCAAGGGGCAGTATGGTGAGATCATGAAGGGAGGTTTGAGGGAGAGGTGTGGAAAGGCTGAGAGGCACCCGGGTTTCCCACAGCTGCCAGAATCTGTCCTTGACCATTAAGTTGGGATGGCCAGGCCTGCACCTGATTGTAGAGAGATGCTTGAGGAGATCTGGTAGCATCTTCCTGTTAGAATGTTGGGAAACAAAAAAGCTGATTATTACATAATGGATGACACAGAGCAGGTCTTATTCCTTTCATTCCATAACCATTATTTGACTCATCATATATGTGTCCCCTTAGCACTATGTTTCTCAACTAGCCTTATTCTGTAGCAAGACATTTTTAGCTAGTGCAACCCTTATGGCACTCCAAACCCCTATTTGCTGGATCCTTGCTCCCAGTCCCTCCTACTAACTAAGTGAGAGCAACACTTTTCACCTGTGCATGTCTCCTTCTACTGACTTCAATCTGATGTACAAACATATGAGATCATTCCCTCAAACACCAAATTATGACTTGCAAATGATGCTCATAGGAAAGAAGTGCTGCCTTTTCTATGATGAAGTGATGGAAGGAGGGAGGTTAAGACAACCTGTTCTCTGGTTGGTGAGTCTAGGGCAATTGTTCTCCATAGGCAATCACTGAGCAAGCATTCTAGTTTGGAAGGGGGGTGGAGTATTTAAGAGGTTTCTTTCTAAGGAAAAGAGGCATTACCTATAGACATACTAAATCTACGGGGACATATTTTGGGCGACAATGACTTGCCCGAGGCCTAACATATGTCCTGCATAACTGAGAATTCTGAGAGCACCAGAAAAACATCTGACACCACAATTGCTGCTATTTCTGAAATCCATCATCTATGTAGGTAATATGTTAAATCACATATTTAATCGTGTGGTACAGCCAACTAGCTACTAGATCAGTGTTACATCATCTAATCTGCAAATGTCACACAAATTGCTTTTTGTGCATTTACTACAGAGGAGAAAGGGGCAGGAGCAGAGAGCAGTTCTCCATTGGTATTCTTCATCTGCTTCAGCCACTCCCCTCTACTCCATGCTTTCACAAGAGAAGAAGGCACAGATGGAATAAAAGCAACTCCTATTTGCTTTGTCTGCTTCTGCCTGAACCCATCCTCTCCTGTTTGATATGCAACATGCTGCCTTGGAGGAGAAATGCTGCAACTGGCATATGCATGGACTTAGCTATCATCACCAAGGACTTTTCCAAGGCACATCAGTGTGGCATAGCACACTGATTGAGAAACACTACCTTTGCATGAGAAATATGTGCAAGAGAGGGAAAGAGATGCAAGAGGTTAGTGTTTAATGTGCACACAGTTTCAGAGAGTTCTTGGACGGGGTGATGGTGGGGAGGAGGTTAGGCACTGTGGAAATTGAATAGGTGTGTGGGATAGGCACAGGGTCATGAATGTACTTGCTGTGTGGCTGATCTTAAAGAAAGGGTGTGCCATCAGGTTGGGTGATATGGATAGATCTCCTGAAATGTGCACATGGAAGAAGCTGTGGTGCATAGAATGAAAGGGAAAATAAGCAGGATTGTGCATGCTCTTGAGAATGTACAAATGTTTTTGTTAGAAGTGTGTGTTATCTGTCGCTTCTTGAGGCTGGTGTGAGTTGTATCTTATAGGCTAGCCTAGGAAGAACATGTGCTTTCACTCTGATCGATAGTGTGGTAGAAGTGGTTCTATGTGCAGAGGCTCGAGTATGGAATGCAATGAGTATAATCATACAGTTGGGAATGACCACAATGGAGAAAACCTTTCTGAAGGCTCCATACTGGCTCGTTTCCTGCTCTATGTCAGCCTGGACCTTCTCCAGCCACCAAACAATGCAGGCATAGGTATCTGACCTGCTTCTTCAGATCCTCAATCTAGAGAGTGAGAGCAAAGAGAGACAAGTCAGTCTAAGTGGTCCCTTCATGGATTCATTGATTGATTTTCAGGGTTTCCACTGAGAGCATGTGTGACTTGATGCCTTCAGGGAATGATATGTCCTCATCTTGTAACAGAATGGCTCAGATCTGGCAAGCTGGTGCCCTCTGACCCTTTCCCTCTGCAGTATCAACATGCTATGCTACTTGCCAACCACTGGCAATTCCTTGTCCATCTTGTCTTAGGTGATGTTATATGTCTGTCATAGGCCCTGTTTAAAGTTATCATAAGGTAGCAGAGTCAGAGTCTGTGACAATTCAGGATATATGTTGGCAGTTGGGCCTTTCATGTGATAGATGTGTGGTCCTGGGAGCCTATGCATCCTCCCTTCACTTAATCTCACCCGGCAGCTCCACAGTGCAACCCCCTCTGAGATGTGTCACTTATTAGAAATGAACCCTTTAGTTTAGAGGCATATTTCACATTACCACTCCTCCTACACTTTCTCACTCTTCATAGCCTCAGCACAGTGCACTGTTCCAGAGCGATGTTTTGCGGTGTTGCCCTCAGAGAAAGTAAGGCTGGAGTGCCAAGCAGCTGGACGACATTGGAGCACCCCTTCTTGTGTACTTTGCCAGACTCTTCCCTAACAGGTGCATGCCGTCATATCAAAGCACATATTTGCACCCACTGTGTGGAGGGCATTATTCAGGTAGATGATCAGAGGTGACGGACTCCTTCATTAGTGTGACAAAATGCACAGTAATGTGTTTCACATTGTTTCTACTGTGCTTCCTTTCACCAGACTCATAGAGATCATATTCTCTGTTAATGGTGGTTATTTTTCTACAGGACAAGTACTTATACCATCAATGTTCTGCTTTCAATACCATGGCAGCACTCTGAAATATCTCTGTTTTTATGGAATTTTTCACCGTTATGTATAGTACATCTTTCCCTTGTCATCCCTCTGTGGGCATTTACCTCTCTGAGGTATGAAGCTTGCCAGTTAAATCACCTAGCACAAGAAAATATGTTCAAGTATAACTGGATGCTTACTTTATCTTCAAAAATTATAACAAAAAATATATATCTACTTATTTGAACTATTGAGGTCTCAGACTTATTGTAGCTCTGCCATAAGGACTAAACGTCCGTTATCGTGGCAGCGAGCCCTTTTGCATCAACGACCTCGTGAGTGTGAGTGGGTTAAAAAGCACAGCCCTAAAAACCCAAATCAATAATTTAAAATTCCAAAACTCGTGTTCTTATCTGTGCTAGAAAACAGCCCACTCTCGTGGATTTGAGCATTGATCCCGACACCTCCCTTTGGTACCAGTCTAGCGTTTCACAACGCTAACTTTCATCATGGGATCTGTCCACTACTCCGATCCAACTCTGCAGTTCCTAATAAACCAAACATAAAAATAATAACAACCCTCTATTAAAAACACCCTAAAATTAAAACTTATTTATACTACTGACCACCCTAAAACCCATATTCCAGCTACTAAAAAGAACTAAACCCACCTTTTTAAAACTCCATAGCTGCCCACGTTTCACCAAGAAATCTCCGAATCATGAAATGGTAACACGAAACGCCGCGCATGCGACTAACGAACGTATCTCCTATCATATAGGAGCCACTCCTACTCATACAGCCAATCAACTATCTCCACATCACCTTCGGCTATACCTACTCACAAAATGTGTCTTAAGCAAAATACACTACAGCTGCCAACCCCACATTTAACTCCCGACACACAAAAACCCAGGAGACCCCCTCTATTAACACCATACTCACAGCAAACAAGCTCTAAAAAACAAATACTAAAGAATGATGGTAATACCCATTAATACATCAAATACCAAAGGGGTCTCTCACTCGAAACCTGTCCGTGAATATGTCCCATCCCCCATTCAATCCATTATCGGAGACATCGAGCCCATTCCACCTGGGCATTCAAGCCCTTAGGGGATACAGTGTCACACGTATAGATCCACCATTGTTCCCGTCGAATGAGAACCTGATCTACTGGTGCTCTAAAATCATCTTGTAACACCTGATCTACACATAAAACACGGAGCTGTTCAAACTGATGTCGCTGCTCCACACAATGTTGAATATGGGGAGCCTCCATTACGACATGTTTTAAGCGGCTCTTATGCTCACGAATCCGAATCCGGAACGCCCGCGTGGTCTTCCCTATATACGCTAGACCACAAGGGCACAAGATAACGTACACCACATTATGGGAACCGCAGCATCGATGACCTGCTTCAGAGGGCACGACCATATCCATCTCAATTGGTCGCAAACCCGCGGGACTTAAAAACTCCTTCAAATTACGATCTCGAGTCCAAACACCCCTTATCGTCTTCCCGGTTAAACCTGGGACAGCCATCAAAACATTGGAATTGTTTCTTAATAATTCTCTGTATTTTAGAACTAATAGGGGAGTACTTCGTAATCAAATTTATATGGGAAGTGGCTACTACTCCAATAGACATTTTCTCACGGGACTCCAAAAGTAAAGCACGATGATTGAAACGTGCCCGAGTGTACGCTCTCTTCACCACAGATTTGGGATACCCTCTAGCTATAAAATCAGCAAACAATAATTTAGCTCGCCGTTTAAAATCTTGTAAATCAGAGCACTTCCTGCGAAAACGCAGGAACTGAGAGTAAGGGAGGCTCTCCTTCAATCTGCGGGGATGTAAACTAACTGCGAAAATGCAGACCAGACAAAGTGTTTCCTATCAATCTGCTCTCTATAAAACAGAAGGGGGGTTGTTTGGAAGATTCCCCAGAAGTGGATATTGTTACAGTCAGTTTATATTCCACCTCATGATTTTGCATGCTGTAGACCATTGCTGACACTTTTCTCTGATGCCTGCGCATGGCCCTTTGGGACAACACTTCATCCTATACCCGAGTTTATTGTCACTGGTTGAACCCACGCCTTTCTCCGATATTAATCATCACGCTTCCACATCAACACTGGTTCAATACAACGCCATTTGTTACACATAGTCTAGAGGTCGATAATTCGTCGCTCGTTCTCCTTGAATTAGGCGTTGGAATACCCTTCTCCGTGTGTTTAGAACTAAGAACGATGATAGGAACCCTCTTCTGCATTTTCGCAGTTTACATGCTTTTCCCCCGCAGATCGTAAGGATGAGCCTCCCTTTACTCTCAGTTTGTTTGTGTTTCCCTGCAGTTCCTTTCGCTTTCCTGATCCTTATACAAGATTTAGTACAAACTGCTGATGCTCAACTCTCGCCTGTTTGCTGATTGTTCCTAGATCATGTAGAGGGTATGATCCAAATTGCTGGTGTGGGAAGCGCTCGAGATTGCGAGAACACCCGGGCACGGATTGCTTATTCATTTCGTTGCTTTACTTGCGACCCCCTTTATCGTCCCGTGAGGAAAACCCCGTCCCCACTTGTGTTAGTCATGTACCCATTGCCCATAATTCAATCTGGACTACGACCCCCAAGTTACTCCCGGATTAGTTCCTAATCTTATAAACGAAGATTTCAGTATTTAACTTTTGTAACACCAATCAAATTTTTTTGCGACGGCCCCGTAGCCCAGGTTCACATGGGAAGACGTTTTTTTGTAAGCGCGTCGTTTGGAACTCGAGCATTCGTAATTATTGTATCACGGAGTTTTTTAAGTCCCGCGTGCTGGTGGTTGCGACCAATTGAGATGGATATGGTCGTGCGTGCTATGAAGCAGCGTTCACACGATGCTGTGGAGACCCCTGTGATATTTGTATGTTGACTATGCGAGTGCTTGTCTTTTTGTGAATACCAGGTCGCTTCCAGCTCACGGACTGTTTTTAAGAGTCTCCTACGATCTGCTTTCCCGTCGTTCAATAATTGTGAGTGGCACGCACCTTCTTGCGCCCTTCGTGTGGATGGTCCTCCGCGTGACTATAGGTATAGATCTCCACTCCCCCCGAGGTGCGTTGCGGCATTAGGATTACGTGTAGCCATATAAGTAGCCGCTTCCAAAACATAAGTAGTAACTCTGGATGGATATCCATGTAGTTCAACATTGTGGGTGGAGCAGCGATCTCCGTTGGAACAGCCTTTCCGTGCTCCTTGTTTTTATGTGTAGATTCTGGTTGTCCCACAAGAGGATTTTATTCGAGCAACCCATTTTTCAGATCATCGGCTTGCTCATGAGACAGGATACCAATGGTGGATCTTATTGTTGTGTCCAACTGTATTCACCTCAAGGGTTCCTGCTTCCAATGCCAAGGTGGAACGGGCTTCGTATGTCTCCCTAGATAACGGGCACCCCTGAATCCCCGGGTGGAATGGGAACAGTATTGCGGATCTAGGCTTTGAGAGTGGACGATGACCCCTTTGGTATTTGATGTATTAAGTGGGTATTACCATCATTCTTTAGTAAATTTGTTTTTTAGGAGCTTGTTTTGCTGGGAGTTATTTGCGTGTTAATAGGAGCAGGGGTACCTGGCTACTGTTTGTGTGTCGGGCACCCGGTAAATGGGGGCCGTTGGCGAGATTTTAGTCGTATTTTGAGTAAGATATACTTTGAGTGCAGTAGGTATAGCCCCTAATGAACGGTGCTGCTCGGACGACGAGCAGATTGGCTAGCATGTAGTAGGAGTGTGTTCCTACTACTGACTACGCGACGAGTACCGTTCGTGTCAGTTTCAGCATGGCGCGGCGTGTTCGTCGTTACCATTTCTACTTTGCAGTCACAGCGAGCTTACCTATGGTGATATGGCCGGGCACAGCTATGGAGCTTTTTTCAAAACAAGGTGGTTGAGTTCCGTTTCATTAGTAGCTTTCGGAATATGGGCTTTAGGGTGCGTCTAGTAGTATAAATAAGTTTAAGTTTAGGGTCTTTGTTCTTAATAGAGGGTTTGATTAATTATTGTTTATGTTGTCGGGTTATTTATGGAACTAGCAGAGTGCGATCGCGACACTCCCCCCCCCCTTTCGCTTTTTCCCCTTTTCCCCTCCTCTCAGTAGTGGGACACGCTCACACTGATAGAAATAGTTTGAGCGTTGTGCAATTGGTCTAAGACTGGCTACCAAATGGGATGCGCGGTCCCGGGATCAACTGCTCACAATATCACTGATTGAGTGGCGCTATGGTTTTTTACTAGCACAGATAAGAACCACGGACGAGGTTGTTGGAATTTAAAAATATTGATTTGGGTTTTTATGTGTGCTCGTGGGCTTTTTTAACCCCACTAACCACACACCTCACGAGGTCGTTGATGCAACAACGTGTGCTCCGCTGCCCTCAAAACATAAACGGACGTTTAGTCCTTATTGCACAAAGAGCTTACAATAAGTCTGAGCCTCAATAGTTCAAATAAGTAGATATATGTTTTTGGTTATAATTTTGAAGATAAAGTAAGGCTCCAGTTATACTTGAACGTATTAGTTTTCTTGTGCAAGCGGTGATTAAGACGTTCAGTAATCCGACCATAGAGGAAAGGTTAAAATCACCCTACGCCCCCCAGCCTTTCCCCATATCCTGGACATTCTTACACCAGCATCCATAGAACATAACATAAGATATGCCATACTGGGTCCCCCCCCAGGGACCAAGGGCCATCAAGCCCCTATCCCGTTTCCAAACAGTGGTCCAATCTAGGTCATACGTGCTAGCAGTTTCTCCCAAAAGACCCACAGGTTTCACAATGCTTGTATTGGAT
>JAWIIG010000305.1:0-22748 GCA_033557465.1 Ichthyophis bannanicus
CTTTTGGAGGTGTGGTCTCCAGAATTGTACAGCAATATTCTCAAGTAAGGTTCTCACCCAAAGAATTATACAGAGGCACTAGTCACCTCCGTTCTTCTCGCTGGCTATTCCTTCTCCCTAGGCACCCAAGCATCCTTCTAGCTTTCACCATCACCTTGTTGTTTATTGTTTAGCCACGTTTATGATCATCAGAAAAACATTCACGCCCCAGACCCTGCTCCTCGTTTCGTGGATAGAAGTATTTCAACCCCTTATACTGTACCGCTCTCTTGGATTTTTGCAGCCCAAATGCCATGGCCCTGCAATTTTTTTTAAGCATTAAATCTCAGCTGCCAAATTCTACAAACTGTTCAAAGGCCTTAGCTAGTATACCCTCCTCATGTTATCTACCCCTTTCTAGATGCCTGATCTATTGTACACTTTTGGGTATCTCTGTCAAAGGGACAAAACATTACCAACAGCCACTTCGCACAATAATTCCAACAACAAAAATGTTAAACAAAAGAAATCGGGACCAAGAACAGATTCCCTGTGGGCACACCACTGGTAACATTCTTCTCCTCAGAGTGAGCTCCATTTACCTGTACCTTTTGTTGACACTCCCATTCAAAACCAATTTTCTAACTCAATGGGTAAACTTTAGGGTCCATCCCACAGCTGCTCAAGTTTATTTATAAGTTGCCTGGCGAACGGTGTGTCAAAGAGGCGTTTACTGAATCCAAGTACACCACATCTAGGGCTCTCCTTCGGGATCCAGGTCTCTGGCTCACCCAGATCAAAATAAATCAATCAAATCAGATTTGTGACAAGACCTACCTCTAGTATACCCATGCTGCCTCGGACCCTGCTAACTCCACTAAACTTCAGAAACCTCACTAATCCTCAGTTTTAGCAGCATGTCAATTAATTTATTTCAAGCAGAGGTCAGACTAACCAGGCTGTAGTTTTTCTTCAACCTCATCCTTCCTTCTGCTTTTATGTAAAGGGGACCACATGCACCTTTCTCCAGTCCTCTAGGATCACCCCCCCCACCCTCCCTCCACAATTCTAAGAAAGCACTTAAAAGGTCAGACAATGGAGCCACTAGAACTTCCACCAAGTTTCCTTCAATACCTCTCGGATATATCCGCTCCGGGGGCCTTACATCGATTGTCTACTTTTAGCTTTAGCGTACTTCCTCACGAAACACAGCTCTTCTGAAAATCGTTCAAAGAATCCCCTACATTTTCTTGTTCCTATTTGTGGATGGTTTTTTCTGAGGTGTCTGCTTCCTGGCCTTTCGAGTCTGTGCAACACAGCAACAAAAATAATTGGCTAAGCATAGTATCTACTTTATATCCCCATCAGCTTCTACGTATTCCCTCTCCTTCACCCTTTTGAGTCTGACAATACCACTTTTGCACTTCCTCCTCTCAGTAACTTATCTGAAAACATGTTCTTGCCCTCCTATTTGTATTGCATTTGGGCTATTTCTCTTCTTTTTTGTTGATTTTGCTTTGTCAAATTACGTCCTAGCTTTTTACTAGTTTTTCCAAATATTAGATGCCTATGTCCTAAATACTTCATTCTTGGTGATCTCTTGTCATTTTACTGAAGACCGACACCTCTTTTTCTTCATCTTTTCAGCTACTCTTTCGAAAACCATAGTGGTGGCCCTACCTTTCCTTTTACCTTTATTTACCTTTTTCTAGAGAAAAAGATTTGCTGCTGCCCTTAAAATGTCCCCTTTCAGGTTTTTGCCCATTGCTTCTTCGATATCCCCAGCTGTTCCCAATCTCACTATACCACTCCTTGAGGTATTGTCCTCTCCTTGACAAAGTTAGTTTTCCTAAAATCTAAGACCCTCGCTTTTCCAAATTTACTGTAATAAGCCCTAGTCCTAATATTGAAACCACACTCCTCTGCTGAGTCCAGTATGGCCCCTACAATGTGTGGGTTCCAGTTACCAGTTGCCAGAATAGGTCTCCCCTATAGAGAATACCAGAAATCTTTCCTTACTTTCTAGATGAACACTTAGGGGCACCGCAGAGATGTGCCAAACATCCAGCATAGTGAAATCATCTATCAGTAACCTTTCTCCGTTCATGGGAAAAGTACTGCATGTGTCGTCTATTAAATTCCCTTAGTATCCGCTTTAATTGGCAAAATCAATGTGTCCTTTTGAGTCTGTGCTGCCTCCTGGTGACTCAGCAGCTCCTGGGCTTCATTGGCATGTGTGACTCAGCGTTAGATTGCCAGGGCCTTTCTTCCAAGGAAATGTAGGGTTTAAGTGACTTCCCTAAAGTCACAGGGAGAGTTAGTGGGAATCAAATCCGGTTCTCTTTGTTAGCACCGCCACGTGTTCTCTAACCACGTTGCCTTACAAAGGTCCATTTACCCGTTGGTGGTGAAAGTGTTTTAGAAGTTCAGCAACACTGTCCCTAACTTTTTTGGTCAACCCGGAGAGCTAACCAGCCAGTGGTTGAATATCGCCCGCTGGGGTGGGCCCTGATTAGATTCCAGCTTCTGCAACTGGCCCCGATATTCAATACCCTTGGCCGGATATTGCCCTTGCATTGAATATCTTGGGTTTTTTTTGTGTTCAGCACTGGTAATCGCACTTGTTTTTTGCCTCCACTAAATATCTGGCCCAGTAAAGAAAAACTGAACCCTCAAACAGTTCACCTGTCACCTCCACGGGCAGACGAGAGGGCGCGTCGTGGTTTCAGCATTTTTCCCCCCCGTGTTTGGCCTTAGTGACATCAGAGAACACCATAACTTTTCACACAAAATACACAGCAGCATGATTCCTAAAATCAGATTTTAATCAACCCACGCAAATGATGATGACTAGTGCTGAAGGAACTGTCCGAAGCCTCATCCGATAGCGTTATAAACTATAAAAATTCTTGGCTATCCTGCAGAACTAACAGTCTATTAAGTTCACGCTTCTTTTTTAGGAAAGTGGAATAGATAAATTCTAAGAATCCAGCGTTTAAAGACCTGTGCTGGAATATTAAGAATCCCCAGCCCACCAAAAAATTATGCCTTTTTTTTTAAACATTTCATAAGCAGATCCCCTTAGAATAACAAGAAAATGAATAAGGGTACTGTAATGTATATCATTTTTTTTCACTGGTACTCAGGCAGAGATTTAGTCTGTTCACAGAAAGCGTCTTGGTGAAATGACCGAATCCGCCTTTTGGCTGTGGGAGAATTACCATATGGCAGAGAAGCCCAGGCCATGCCAGGGACAGTGGGGGGGGACAGGCCTTCAGAGGGCGTACAGGTAACAGGCTGCAAGTGAATGAATGTTCAGCATGGAATCCTTAACCCTTGGGAATGCCGCAGATTGCACTGCTGCCCCAACCCCCATAAGACCATAAGATATGCCATACTGGAGGTCCAGGAGCAAGGTCCCATCAAGCCCCACTGGTATCCTGTTTTTTCCAATCAGGGTGGCCAATCTAGGGTCATATGTACCTAGCAGTTTGCTCAAAAAAAGAACATAGGTGGTTTTGCGCAATGCTTGTACTGGGTCTAAGAAATTGATATCCTGGGTCCCTTCTTAAATAATGGTTTATGACCTTTCCTCCAGGCAACTTGTCCAAACATTTTTTAAACCCAGGCAAACTAACAGCCTTTTACTACATCGTTCTAGTAAAACAAATTCCAGAAGTTTTTGATTACACGTTGAGTGAAAAAATCTTTTCTTTTAATTAGTCGTTAAATAGTTTACCCTGTAAGCTTAGTGACGTAAGAAGCCTCTCAATGGAAGCTATGGAAAACAGACAGGAGATCTATGTGGAGAAGAAACGGTACTGGCAGAGATGTGAAATGCAGGATTTTCTCCTTCAGAGAGAAAAAAAAACAGGTAGCCCTAATCAGGAACCACACCTCACCTTAGGGGTGGAAGAGAAGCCAAGTGGCCCTGTCGATTGGGCACGCCCAAGCAGGAGGGCGGGCAGTTGCAACACCCAGGCAGCTTGGTAAGCCATGGTTTCAGAAACAGTTATGAGCTCTAGTTGAAGTTGGAGGACAGTTGGAGTTGAAGGACGACAAGCAGCAGAACAGAAGAGTTGGAGAGAGAGCAACTAGGGCAGCTGTGATCCACAGAGGAGCAGTTTGGACTGCACAAAGCAAGTACCGTGAGAGACTCAGGGGCTAGTGAGAGACTTCTGGGATAGGAGAAAGGATTCAAGAGGCACTGAGAGACCCAAGGTATACAACCCAGGCTTCCTATGAGAACCAAGCAGGACCTTGGAGCAGAAAGCAGCAAGGGACAGGGAAGAATTCATCCTGGAGAAAGCCTCACGCAAAACGTTACAGAGTGGGGTTTTGAAGCGCAGCAGAGCGACTATAACAGTGGGAAGCCAGAACGATTGGTGGCTAACTTAAAAGCCAAGAATGAAATTCAGAAAATTACTGTTGGCTGGTTGGGCTTGCAGCCTGAAAAGTTAATTTACGGCATGCACAAGATGGACGGGGGGCCTGCGGGGGCTGCATAAGCCAGCTGAAGCCTATAGCTTAGAAGCTCACGATCAGATAAAGCTGATTGATAAGTCCTTATTGTAGAGACGTGAGCCAAGGAGAAACCTGATGGGTATAACTTTTTAAAACCCCCTGTTTAGAAACTCTCCAGACACACGCTGAATGAAGTTTTAAACCCAGCACTTACGTCCAGGGGGGATAAGTGGGGGGAAGGATTCTTCTAACGGGGGGACGCTGAAACCGGGTGTTGTCCCTAGCAAAAGCTGCATTGCTAATTAATCATGAGATAAAGGTCTTAAACAAACATTTACCTGTAGAAGAAGGGAAAAATATCAGCTTAGCCCAGGAACAGACGCAGCGCTGAATTACGTTCTCAAAGAACTTCCAGGGAATTCCTTGAGCAGCAGGGCAGTTTTCTCCACTATACTTCAGCACAGCCTAACAAGCAGCTGTGAAGAGGAGGATGCCTTTAGGATTCTTTCTCTACCGTTTCACAGAATCCAGGAACTGTGCAATGGACTGCTCAACATGTGTTAGGTGGGGTGTATAAGGAGATGAAGAATAAATGTAAAAAGGTATATGAAGAAATATAACAAGAAGTTTACCTTGCTAATTGTCTATGCTGAGAAGCTTATAGAGAAGTGAATAAGTTAAAGCATAATTATGTCTGCGATATCAAGAAGCTTTGCTGTTTGCCAGAGTTTTGTTTCAGTTTAATGGAGTAAAGTCACATGACGCATTGAATTGTGAAATCCTGAAGCTCATGGACATTTAGCCCAGCAGTGCAAAACTGTTGTTATAAGTTTGGTTTCTGTACTCTTGTTTTTGTGCCTTAACTACTTCTTTTGCTATCTTTTTGCACCTTTGAACTGCAAAAGCGGGAAATGGAAATAAAGACCTCACAAAAGAAATTTGTCTAATTCTTTGCCTGCCTTAACTACTTGAGCACACACAACTACAATCTCAAAACAACCCTGAAGGGGCACCAAAAGTGCCACCTGCCTACTGTAAACCCTCAAGGTTCAGGTATGGGGGTGGGTGGCAAGCTTTCATTGCATGTCCCCGGTTGTCTTTCTATATTCTGATAACGTAACCCAGAAGCAGGACGGTGAGGGTGATGTCCGTCGCATAGCAATTCTTTTCCTTCAAGAGTAATGCTAGAAAATCAAGTCCAAGAGGAAATGCTTAAGAGTCTTAGAGGAAATGATTGGGAAATTTCATGTCAAAGAAAACCTACCCCTATCTCATAATGTGTGGTCCTGTAAAATGCATTGTGAATGTCTTCATTGCAACTCTTAGCATTTTTGTCCACATCGGGACCTGTTTTTACTAACCTGTGCAAACAGTTTTGGCCTCAGGGTTTACTGTACGTTAACTGTGCCACCACTGATCTGTTTAATGCTGGATTTTTAACCATCTTGCCTGTATTAACAGTTGTAGTGTGGGAAGGGGAAGTGGAGTCTGGGCAGGTTAGTGGATGGGTCGTGGGGACCTGCCTGTAACAGCACAATCAAAGCAACAGCCTCCCTCAGTGGGTGGCGGTCAAGGGCACCACCCATTAGATACGCCAGCTGCTACTAGTCATGGGGTGAGGTGCGCTTCCCTGAATATGCTTCCACAGGTTAGCCACCTCCTGTGCACTAATTTTGAAGGGCTTACTGCTTGTGTAACTTAGTGCATTGATTCCTGTGTTTAAAGGACAATTTAAAATGCACTAGTTATTTTATTTATAAATATTTATAATTCTGACAAATAATCGGAATCTTGGCAAATAAGCAATCCTTAGAAAACAAAGATCAGAAAATAGTAATACACAAAAAAACTCATAACTCATGAAACTTCATAAAATTACCTCCAAACCCAGTAGCCAATCTACTATATACAGTTACAGAAGGCTATAAACACCACCATGTCTTCATAGATTTTCCACACTATTGTTTACATGTAGTTTCGATTAGGTGATATCTCCATCGGTAAGGAGTTCCCTACCACAGCAACAGGGGAAAGTCCCCCTGCGTCCAGTCCTCACGCACTTTACGGAAGAAGAGCTCAGACAGAAGAAATACCACCGGATTTATGTCAATACCTGTGGAGTGCAAAGCACAGGTTTTGGCCTACCATTTCTGAAGAAATGAAGACAAAGGAACATAACCAAGAGAAGGCAAAGTCTTGAACCTTAGAAGGAAACCACCTTAAATAGAACCTTATATTCTCACGTGGATAACCAGTAATAACTCCTTTAAAGATGGAGAAACATGATCACATGCATGAAAGCCCAAAACTTGCAACACACAAGCAGCACTATGTAGCCAACATGCAAAGCATACATGTATGTTTGGCTTAGGTGGGCATATCCCGAAAAAAAGAGAATTACAGTAGTGCAAAATGTGCAAGCAGAACTACGTGACTGAATAAACCCTCTAAAAAATTTCCTGGAAGATAAAAAAAATAAAAATTTAAATGGGTCGAAGCAGAGCAACGTTTCAAAAATGAATGGTTCAAAACCAGCTTTCAGATGGGATCGCAATTGTAAGTCGGTCCTCTAAGATTCACGCCAACTGATTTATACTAACATACGCTACACCTTTCATCATGAAATAAATATTCAAAATATATTTAAGAAACACAGAACATAAAAGTCTTTAGTTGCAAAGGTTTTTTGTCACACAGCTGGAACTCCAAATGTGGGTGCTTCAATCTTCCCTATTCAGCAGGAACAGCTATGAGTCCGTTTTATGGCACTGGAGGCAGGATCTGCCCATTCTTTTTGTAGAAAGAGCTCTTTCTATGGATTGTAGTGGTCCTGATAGTTGGGGACACTGTGCTATTTTCCAATGCCCTATTTGTGTCTGTTAGCAGATGTCTTAAAAATAAGCACCTTATAGTTTTTTTCTTGAATTAGAAAAAATAAATTGTTTAAAATCTGACCTCTTCTGCAAACCGGGGTGATATAGGGCAGCAATCAAACAACGCGATCCTCTAAAGTTGAGCATAAAGGGAGACCAAAAGACCACAAATGGGCAAACCACCTCCCATCTCCGCGTCTTCACCCGCTCTTACTGCATTTCCAAATCACACCGTACCTATATGTCGCAGAGCACACACAACTCCTCGCCAAAAGAACCGAATGGGGGTAGAGCACCAATCCTTGCCGCGCCCCCCCCCCCTTAACGTAGACCAGGGATACTATATACTATAGGACAGAGATACTTTATAGTATAGGACCCAGTCCCCCAGATGTTCCAGGATACCAAAAATAAATATGCCATGAGGAGAAGATCCTGCATGCAATGGACATTCAGTGCATGCAAATCCCGTCATTAGTATTTCATGTGTGGATATCCTACAAAACCTGAACTAGCTTGGTGGTACACCAGGATAGGGTTGAGGAAGCACTACTATACTGTAGGACAACAACCTTTAAATTCCAATTCCTGTCAGGCCAAAACAAAGATAAACCTTTGGGCAAATGACATGAGAACACATTCATGAGTTATATTTGCAGATTATTTGTCCTGAAGCAGGTTATTTTGGCTTTATTTTTATAGCATTGTCTAAGATATGCCCCGCTATTAAATGATTAAATGAAATCAAATTTTGTAATTGCCTTGATGAGTTTAGCCCTGGTTTATGGGGACAGATTTAAAAACCACTGTTAGAGATAAATTTACATTGGGGCGCGCGCGTGTGTGTTGTCTTGTTTCTAATCTTGCAGAGCTGGGCTTCAGAATCTGCCAAAAATTCAGAGCTGCATGCGCAATAAAAACAATGGGACAATGCAATGAGATCTAGCAAGTAAAAGAAAAAGTCACCAAATTCTGAGATAGGAAAACTAGAGATGACTAAAAATGAGATTATGGCTGTTCAACTTTTTCAACACACAAACAAAAGGACCCCCCCCCCACACGCCATAAAGACAAATGACCAATTCAGACAAGATGTGAAAGACAGTTTTGTGTAAACAGTCACAATTTTTCATTGCCAAGTATCTATGTGCAGGGCCGTCCCCGCGCATAAAGGTTTCTGCCCCAACGCTAGCCAGAAGCCCCAGCCATGCCACCCACAACACCGAGCCATTGCACCCAACGGTGCCGGTTCTGAGCCACGGTTACTGCTAATTCCAGCCCAGTCGGCCGTGGGCGCAGCATTGGCGGAAGGCTATGCCCCCTTCAGCATACAACTGGCCTGCCGCTTCTTGACTCCGTCCTGCTCGACATAACTTCCAAGGAGTCCCAGAAACGTGCGCAAGCTCATGTGCTGCTCCCACAACGCCCACCACATGGGAGCTTTTGCTTTTGGCCGAGCCTTAGCCATCTCCTCCCTGTTGCTGGACCCCCCGATCAGCGACAGCGTGGCGCTGCTCAGCATGAGGGGGCGGCGTGAAAGGATGGGCGTGGCTTGGCACATCGGGGAGGGGGGCGCCACCGGCCGGCAAGCAGGGCCATGCTGGGGCAAACAGCTCATAGCTTTGCCGCTCAGGAGATGTGCCATCTTAGGCAACTGCCCTAGTTCGCCTAAGTGGATGGGCTGGCACCGCCATAATACGTGAGCTGTAGAATCTTTTTTTCTAAAGGATACAAAACGTCACTATGCAATAGAGCAGAGTGCAAGATAGTGTTGTGGACAATGCAGGGGCAGCTGGGCCAGGGCAATCTCGAGATGAGGGGATGATGCGGATGGCAACACCCCCCCCCCCTCCACACAGTGAGGGGGGGGAGGCTTTTGTCCTCCCAAACTCCAGACAGGGGAACTGAACCAAACCAAATAAGCTGATTAGATTATATGCGAGGAAATGCAAGTACCACCTGCACACCAACGAGGAACTAAAAGAGAGTTGAGAACCACACAAAAGATGTTCTATCAAAATAAATTCTAGGGACTGCATTGTATATTTTTGGTTTGTTTATTTAAATGTGTTTACATTTCTCCTGTTTTCTTGTGGTACATCTTTTTTGCGATTCAAAGACCCCCCCCCCCCCACCCCCTTCCTCACCAACTGGTGGGTTTGCAGAGACAGAACCAGGACATTTTCACCCAGAGAAACTCACTATCTTAAAAACCAAAAATCTGATTCTTAGATCTCACCTAACAATAAAACATTATCCTGTAGCCAGGCAACTATTGTGAACTAATTAAAAAAAACCCTAACAAACAACTCAAGCTCACTGAGTATCTATAGTGGCAAATCTACCATACTATTGCATAGCCAGAACAAACTTCCGTGAAAACTCACATTAAGGAGCCCACTCCAACAAAAAAAGCACCACTGTTCAATACTACAGGGTGGGGCCAGGAAACCATCCATACACCCTAGTGAAAAGCTGAAACACGTCAAATTACTAATAGTAACAGATCTCATACCATACAAACTCCATATTAAGCAGAACACCTGACCGTTGGTGTTAACGGTATTCAAAACACAAGACCCTCGAAGTAGACGAGAATAATGTGACCATAACCTAAAAAAAATAAACATACGTAGATTAAAAATTAAACTTGCATACTCCAGAGTAGCCAGTTTTCTGCACTAGTGTGATACCACGAAGAAATAGGAAAGAGATGCATTGTCATCATGTCACGCTGTAATAAAATAGAAAGATGCACCAAGACTGATCATTAAACTGGAACAATAGAAATTCTCTTCTCACTTTGTCCGTCTGCTTTCCTCTGTCTCCCAGTGCACCCTCCTGTCTACTTCCCCCAGATCGATGGCACGAGGGTGAATGCAGGGCCGTCTGCAGAGGACTTCAACTGCAACATCATTTGCATTAAATTTAGTTTATACTTTATTGTTATAAATGAATATGGCCCCAACCCATCTAAAATCCCTACGTGGGGCTTCTAAACATTACACCATGCAATTTAGTAAAACCAAATGTTTACAATATACACAAAGCATAATAATAAAAACATTAAATTTGATAAATGTAAAAGCCCCATTTACACATGCCCCCTATCAAACCCATTAATAAGATTCTGCACATCAGAATTAATTTGTTCTCAAGGGAGCAGATTATTGATGAGGTGAGGGCAAAATATAAAATTGAGTGAAACTTGAATCCTGGCAGCCATCCTATTTTTTTGACGTTATGAAGTTAAGGTTACCGGGTTTTTACACGTTTTCATGTGACTCCAGCACTAATGTGTGTTTTATGTTAAAACGGCTAAGGTTTTTGTGGTTTTATTGGTAAAACTGCTAACTTTGCAGAGTTAAATGTCTTTGAAGTGTGCAACCGATGCTGATCACCGGAAGGAGCGGGTCTTTATAGAACATGAGTTCAACATGTAAATAAAATACATAAAAATGTAAATATCTATGTGGATTGGATTGTGCTTAAGAGCTGTGAATAACGTCCAGACACATCAGCAGCGCAGGTAACTTCTCCACGGACTACTAGAGCCAAATCAAACTGAGATGGGGGTTGTTTTTTTCCCTGAACAAATTTGATGAAACTGTTCCTTGAATTTTGAACTGACAACAAATATTTTAAATTTCATTCATGGCAGCATAAAGAATGCAAAAAATGCAAAACATTCTTCAAACACACTACCCCAATATTCCAGTACTGCCTCCCCCCCCCCGCCCCCCCCAACCCAACACCTAACAGTTGACCTCACCCTAAGACCCCAGAAGTACCAGGACCTCATCCAAAGAAAATGTTACTATTTCCATAAAGAAATTGTTAGACACAGGCATCTGCATTGTCCCCGAACAAAAACGAACATAATGGCCTCAGCGCAAGTAGCATGAGTGGCAAAACTAATGCCACTTTAGTGGGTGGCCTTAGTTGCACCTAGCAGCTGTTTTGCCACGCTGAAATGCAGTTAACTGCCTCACTGGCAGTTAGCCTATGGCCCTGCATAATCAAACTCTAACACTGGTCCCAACAAAAGTTTTACAAAACTGATTGTTTACTGAATAAAAAATAGTCATTTCTTTATCAATTTTTATACCTTGCTTGAAACATTGGAAATATGACAGTGAAATTGGTCAAAAAGTTGGCTCTAGTTTTTGTGTAATCTACAAGAAATTAATGTTTACATCACAAAATGCATGTCAATCAGTAAATTATAATAGGCCTTGGTTTAATACCTGTAAAAACCAAGTCAGGTAGACTACTCCTGAGATTTTTTTTGCTCCCTGTCCTCTTGCGTACAAGCTGTTCGTGAGCTTTCTCTGGGGAGTGTCCAGCAGTAGTCAGCCAGCATTGTAGTGGAGCCATTTTCCCTGGTATCTTTGCTCCATCTTTGCCGATATCCTGATTGATTGAACACGTTTGCCCTGTTTCCATCACTAACTTATACCACAGTTGTCAGGAAAGAAATCGACGATGGTTGAATCAAGGAAATGATCTTTAGAGACAATATTGCCAGCCAATGTTTTCTGCATACTGCATCAGCATGTCTTCTAACTAGTTCCTTGTAGTTTTCTGCCCTAACTATTCCGCAGAGAAAGCTTGTTTGGACACTAAGCGAAAAGCATTCCATGCTTGTTTCGCATCACCCTGCAGCAAGTTGTTGAATCGGTAAATCTTTGAAGAGCTCCCGAATCTGGAGGACCCACAAAAACTCCCTCTTTAATCTTTGCTTCGCGGTAGTCCGACGGGAATTTTTCATGCAGGTATCAGAAAGCTGGCGAAGTTGGCAGTCCATGGTCTTTGCACGAAGTTTGTCAATCAAACCTAGTTTGAATGTGAAAGGCATGGTAGCCGGATTTTGTGTACCTCAACCAGAAGCTGTGTGCGCTGGATATTCCTTCTCTCGCAACTGTTACATTTTGTCGTGGCGATTCCCATTCCTTCCCCGCAATGTAGTGGCCAATCCCTTGCTCGGACTACCCCACTCACATTACTAGAAACAAATGTATTTTATATATCCCTGCTGCCCATTTTTTGTCCTCCATTAAAGAGGGCAACTTACCTGTCATGTCACCACAGAATTGTGGCCAGCTTGTAACTTGTTATTAGTTGAATGGAAGTCAGTAGATGCTTTAAGGTTATCGTGTATATCGCTTGCATGTGGGACGGCATGACGCTACTGGAAATATGATGGAAGAAGACTGGTTTCCCAGAATTTGTTCAAAAAGCACAGCCTTCAGACTCAGTGTTTCGAAGATAGAGTTCTTTTAAAATATGCCTCCAGTCTTGTGGGTCATTGAGTGATTTTTAAGGCATTCCATGAGGCCTTTTCAATATCAGAACAGAATACCAGAATTACTTTCCTCTTCCGGGGGGGGGGAAACTGGCATTATAGTACACTGGCTGACGTCTCAGATGGCTTCAGCAGGCCGTCTGGCAGTAGTTAACTGCAGTTGGCATCAGAAAATGATGCAATAAAACTATCTGGATGATGTGGTGCATGCTGGGTATATGCAATCTGATGGCAAACTATTACATCATTCCACGGCTTATTTGGGATATTGTTATGAGGTCCTTACTGGATAAATTTACAACGGGTTTGGAATGTCAAAAATGAACTACATGCAATCATATTTTCAACAACTGAGAGGCCACTAACATTTTTAGTGGTAAAGTTATACTTGTGTGTTCAGCTCACCATGGACTACTACAGCACGAGGAGCCATTTTTAAAAGGTCAGTTAACGATTTCCAATTGTTGGACCAGTTGTAATTAGTTACCAGAGGATGCGGTGTAGATGGATTTTTAAAAAAAGGTTTATGGGAACCTTTCCATCTAGGAACTTGTCCAAACTATTGTAGAGAACCTGGAATAGAAATCCACTGTTTGCCCTGGCACAAGCATTGTGGAACCTGTATGCCTCTTTTTGGAACCTGCCAGTTACTTTGTGGTCTGGTATGTGATCAGCTGGGTTAGAAACAGGATACTAGGCTTGATGGACCTTAGTCTGTTTCCAGTAATGACATTTCTTATGTTCATGGTCGTTACCAATGCAGAGCACTAGGAAACATTCGCTGCCTAAATATGCACACACAAGAGGCGGCTCAACATGCACCCATGCAGTATCTCTTGATTTCACAGAAAAAAAAGCTGTTCTTTGGCAACCCCAACAACAGTAATTTTCCACCCTCCCTGAACAACAAAGAGAGGCACCAAAGTGGCACCTACACAGCACCTTTCCTCACTCTCCTTGAAACCATATCAGTGAATGGTAGATTCTTACATGCCTAATTAGCTGTTCCTGACAGGAAACCGTTACAGTCCACCGTCTCCTTTTACTTCTGGGTTACGCAACCCCTCACGCAGCAGCTTGGAGGCTGAGCACCAAACCTTTTTGGGGATGGAGCGGTATAAATACCACTGGGACCCCACCCCCAAAAAAACTCCAGTATTCCGATTGAAAAACCAGCAGAATCTAACGAACTCCCCAAATCAAAAACTCCATAACGTAACATAATATAAACGTCCTCAAAATCCTATCCAACAAGGCATGGGTTTTTTTTTTTCTTTTTGGAAGAAAACTATGATATATAAAGGGGAAAAGGACCGAGGAGGGGCATGTGGCCACACGGCCATGCGCCCCCCTGACCGGGAGTTGTCCTGCTTCCTACCCGAGCCCGGCTTTAAATCCTGCTCTCACGGTCCTGCCACCCAGCACCGGCGGTTCCCCTACTCTCAGGTCCCGATGCTTTGCCATGAACCTAGCCACTGAGGTCTGAAACGGTTTGCCGGGGCCCACGCCGCGCGGTGGGCTCAGCGGGTGAGGATCAAGGGACTGGACTTGTCGATTCACTCAGGAACAAGATCTAATTACTATTTCCTCATTGTCACTCCAGTCCAGGTCCCCCCATCTTACTTCTGGGTAAGGTTGTGTACCAGAGCAGTTCAACAACCCTGGGTGGGTTTCCTCAGCCATACCCCGGACTGAAGACAACCGCATAGAACCCGAACCGCGCGTCAGCCGCTGCACCGTCCCGCTTGCACCTCCAGTCCTCTACTCAGTGTTGCTCAGAGAAGGCCTAATGCAGCGCCCCATTGACAACCAAGTCGCTGCCTCTTATCACGATGTCCAATGGAGGAACAAAGGCACGAGGCAATTTCCCCGCGCCAAGACCGGCGCACATGACGAACCGGGAAGTGCGTGGGAGTGTCATGCCCCTGCCCAGCCCCACCGGACGACACTTCGACATCTCCCTTCATGCATGCTACGGCGGACCCCGGCAATCGCCTCCCTCGCTCCCCACGCTGGAGATCGAAAGCCCCCTTGGCAGCCGGCACCCCCTCCACTCACCCTTTCGTGCGGACCTCACGAACTGAATGAACCCCCCCCAGCCGGTTCGGACTTTCGGAATGGCACTGTGCGAGAGACACCCGGCTAATGTTTCAGGAGGCCCTCCCACGCCCCGTTACGTCTAGGAGTACCGCAGTTTGTTCCATTCCTACCTTCCTGTCCCTTGCGGCCGCAGAAGACCGGCACAGGGTAACTGTCTTGGTTCACCCCACCACCTGAAAGGGACAGAGATAAAATTTGGCGACAAAAAGGAAGCCCGAACTGTACGCCCCCAGAACCACTTTTGTCCTTGAGGAACCCAAGGGACATGAAGGGGGGCTGGGAAGATACCGCGCCTGTAATTCCCCGAGACCCTTCTGCTGGCCGCGGCCCGATGGGAGGGCGACCAGAAACACTCGTCTTTAGGGTTACATAAATCCTTCATTAAGGAGGCTCTTTTTACACAGCGCCAGTCAAAGGGGTTCCCCGATCAAGGCATTTTAGCACTAACCCCGTAAGGTGCCCCAAAGGGCGGCCCGACCGGACCATGGACCCCCCCCCTCCCCCCCCCCCCCGATCCATCCCGTTTGGCAGGGCGTTTAGAGCCGACATGACCGGGGCGGGGAGGTCTTAGGAACACACCGCGCGGAACGCTCCCGGGTGGCTGTGACCCTAAGCGTGCTTCTGCCCCACGGGAGCCTTTCCCCTATAGCAAGCGATTGCCGCACAGCTGAGACCCCGCAAGGAGCTGTTGCGCCCAGAGGACCTTTATCACCAAACCTGCTTGCCCAGAAGTGCGCAAAACCTCCGGGGACCGAGGCCGAAAGGCGGCTTCCGAGCGGGTGCTCTGACAAACAATGGTCGGGTGGGGGGGTCGAACAGGATGCCGCCAAAAACCCTCTCACATAAAGATAGACGAGGCTTTTGTCGAGCGCTTCTTAGCCTTCAACGAGCGTCGAGATTACACGAATACCTGAGTAGACCCTCGTTTTAGGAGCCACGCCCTTTCAATAAGCCAGGTCCTTAAGCCCGAGCACATCGATCCAGTGTGAGGCCGCAATCCAGACCGGGCCCCAACTGCCTCACAGCAGGTCTCTTTTTGATAAGCGGAGCCCCGCCCAACGCGTAGGTCGGCACGCAATCCTGATTCAGATCCCGCATCACACCCAGGAGTGCGGCCGGGGCCCAATCCCGGAGATATGAGGCACCTACAAAGCACTGGTGCAGCACTCCACCAGTTGAGCAGAACCTTTCCCTGAGATCATAGCCCAAGCGCCCGCCGGCGAACCAGGAATACATAAGAGATAGGAACACATCCCCACGAAAGGCCCCACCATCTTCGTGACCAGGAGCATCTACTCCCCTAGGCAATACTTTCCTTCCTTCGACTGACACGCACATCTGTTTTTACCTTGGCTGTACCGGACACCTCGCCACACGCGAGGTCCATGACTAGGGCGACACCACCCAAATGGCCACCTACCCATAGGGGTCGAACAGGTCATCCTGTTTTAGTTCCAACTTATAACCAATGGCTCTACTCTCGGCACCTGAGGAGGACCCCTACCATTAGGCTGTGAAGTGCGGTCCCCTAGCACGCCACCATGCTGCGCTGAGATTGGCCAGTGAACAGCCCCCCCCGCACGGCCTCAGCCCATCTGAAAAAGACCCGGCCGACACATCTCTTAAAGGCGCGACGGAATTTTTCTGGGGACTATGGTGCGTGCCATGATAGGGCCTACACCGCCCGCGGGGCCCCGGTGACATTGCCTCGGAGCAGAAAGCAAATTGATTTCCTTGCATCCTCACGTGCCCCCTGAAACGCCTTGCACGAGCCAGGGCTGACTGGCCCGCAATTCCCGTCTGTTGAATGGGCCACTGCCGCACTCCATCTGTGTTTCAGCCGGACCCTGGACAGACAATGGTCATCGCACCCGCTGCGCTCCAAAAAGAGGACCCGGCTGGAATACGTCGCTCCCCAATAGCAACCACCACCAGATGGGCCGACGCGAGGGGCACCCGCTCCGCGGTCCAGATTCCCTCGGGCCCTCTCCACCAGTGCGACGGGACTGTTTGGTCCCCGCGACGGCGCACCCAGAGTAACCGCATTGAGAGCCGGCTGACTGCTGGGGAGCACCATCCGACGTAATAGCGCCCCACTGCCTGCAGCCGGAGCTCGCACTGTGGGCTCTGGCCCCCACTGCCACTACCTCTATCCTGTCGCCGCCATAGTTCCCAGAACATGAAGCACCGTAAATGCCACGACGAGGGCAGTCTCCTGCATAGAAACTGCGTGATTAGACACCTTAGTTCCCTTGATCTTGACCGAGACAGGAATACTCTGCCCCTGTGGGGTCGAATCTTGCTCCTAGGTACTCGCAGTTCCTGAGAGGGAGTCATCCTGCTCTTTGCCCGGGTTGATTGACCCACCCCAAACTCCTCCAGGACCTGGATCACTCTGGACGTCGCCGAATGGACTTGTCCTCTACCGACTTTGCGCGGATCAGGCCAATCGTCCAAGTAGGGGTTTGCACTAATATTCCCCTCCTTCCGGAGGGAGGCCGCCCACATACCAACCGATGTCACCGTTGTGAACATTTTTCTGGGGGCCCGTAAGCTAGGCCAAAGGGTAGTTACGGGCCCTGGAACTGAAAAGTGGCCTCTTGGCACTGCGAATCTCAGGGAATTTGTTGATGGGACTATCCTGAGACCAGGATGTGCAAGTAGGCTTCCTGTCAAGTCGAGGGAAGTTAGGAAACTCTATCCGTCCCCCTCATGGCAGCTATGTACTGAACGTAGGGTCTCCATCCGGCAGTGAGGCACCCTGAGTGCATGGTTGACCTGTTTTAAGAGTCTAGGATCGGTCGAAAGTGATTCTTCCTTTTTTGGTACTGACGAAGTAAATCGAGTACCGACCAGAGCCGCACTGGTCTTGTGGTACTGGCATCCCACTCAACCGCCCCGAAAGCTATTAGACGGGCAAGAGTTGGTACTCTATTGCCGTCCCTCGTTTGCTGCCTAACCGCCCTAGGAGACTGAACGCGATTCTGGTGCGGTAATTTGTTTTGCAAATTCGAGAGCATAACCTTCTCCTGATCACCTCTAGGACGCCTTGATCGGACGTTGACACGGGCCCAGGCGGGAAGAAACAGCCTGCAGGCGGCCGCACTACCGCGCCCGACCTTCCCCCTGGACCCCCTACCTTTCATTGTGTCCTAGGGCCCGATAAGAAGGAAGAGGAGGATGGCCCAAAAACACCGACCTGCCACCTCGAAAACTTCTACCCTTCTGAAACCTTGTCCCTTTGAGGGAAAACGGCCCCTGGGAAAGGAATTTGACCTGGCTGGTCGAAATCTCCACTCAATCCCTAGGTTGGGTAAGCACTGGGGCTAGAGGGCTTCGCCTTGTTTTGGTCTATCTTCTGGAAGTCTGCCCATCCCTTAGACATCACCCAGGTCTTTAACTAAGCTTCTCCAAATCCTCCCCAAATAATAGTTTCCCTTTAAAGGGGAGCCGACTCCGGCGTGTCTTCGGAGGAAGCATCAGCTGCCCAATTTCGTAGCCAACAGGAATAAACGTCTAGCCGCCACCACCTGAGGCCATGTTCTTGGCGTAGGCTTCTGAGGAGGGCATACTGACTATCTGCCAAGTCGGCTGCGCCGGATTCCACTCTGGCCGAGTTGGCCTGAATCCTCGTCCGAAGAGCCCTCTGTCTGGAGCTGTTGAGCCACCTTAAGCAGGCTCGTAGCCACCCAAGCTTCCTGACACGGAGGCCTGCAATGCCGGAGGGCGCTTTAACCCCCCATCAAAGGCTTGCTTCGAGGAGCGTATCCAACTTCCTGTCTTGCGCGTCTTTTTAACGAAAGGCTGAACTGCCCTCAACTGGGATAGTCATCTTCTTAGTATACTGCTGGATAATGCTGGCAATCCACCCTGGGCGATTTCAGTAGTTCTTTATCTGCCTCTGGAAGAGGGTATAGGCGAGACATGGTTCTGGACTCCCCTTTAAGCTTGATTCTGGTTGGATCCCCTTCTTTCGGAAGTCATCTCGGCGCACAAACCCTGTGGACAGGGAAGACCTTCTGGGATCTCCTAATGGCCTGGAATTAAAGTAGGCGGTTCCTCCAACGCCTCTTCCTGTAATGGCATGTCTGGAGGCGCAGCATTGAGCACTTTTAAGGACTCATTAATTCATGCCGGGAGCTCCTCTCGACGAACAAAACCCTAACAATCCGTGATTGATCTTCTTCCGGGATCTCTACCTTCTTCCAGCTCCTCCTCATGCCTCGTCCAAAGGTCCCTTAGCCGAGCTAATCCTCCTCCGGATCACACCCTGAGAAAAAGACGCTAGGAGCCTCTTCCTCCCCATCCAGACGTGGGCGCTTAAATGAAGGGCTGCCCAGATTATCCGGGTTGATAGCCGCCCGAGGTGTCTTGGCATGATTTGTCTTCCACTGGTGTGGCAACCTCCTCTGCCCCTAGGCCCTGCTTGCGCAGGCAGTAGGGTCATTATGAAGCAAAGAGGGATGCAAGTCAGGGGAGAAAAATTCTCTCGTCCCCCCCTGCACATCGAGGGGAAGGGGGAGGAAGCAGAGGATCGTGATGGCAACCTACCGAAGCGGGTAGAAATGGAGCACTTGGGACACCCCCCTCCCCTACTAGAGGGTCTGTTGATCCCTGGGAGGGCTGACAATTATTTTCCTGTCTCATACTGAGAGGCAGCCACCCTGCGGCGCAGCTCTCTGCGATTTCTGCCTCTGCGGAAGTGCCCCTGACGCGTTCCACAGGAAGGGCAGCGCGGTTTAGATGCCATGGGAAAGGGCTGGGGCTTACCCTTGCGGGTACCTGAACCAAGGCAAGATTTCTCTAAGGAATCAATAGCCCCTTAGACTGTTTCCCTTTTTTAAACCCCGTACGAAAATCTAATCCAGATTAACTCAAGCAAATAAAGCATAAATAAATAAAGGATAAGGGTAACTTCAATAAAATTTAAGAGAAAAATTAGAGAATTAAAATTAAAATTGAAATTAAATCGAAATTAAAATAAGGTTCAAACCAAAGGAAATAAAGATAACACTCCTTATATCCCTTAAGTGGAGGTACTTGCGGTTTTCAGAGGACTGTACTGGAAGGATCCTGGGCACGACTCCGCGATCACCACCCCGTAGCCTCACAACCATGGTAGGCCTCACACATGGAGGCCTGACCGGGGGGACCGCGAGCCGCGTTCCTGGCGCCGGTCTGAGCTCCGGCGTTGAGTCCGGCGCTGAGTCCCACTGAAACCACACGGTGTGGCAATCGCCGTCTTGATCGACACCGTGTTGTGGAACCCGGGCACCGCCGATGGATTGCCTCCGAGTTCAATAGCGTGGGGACGGATGGGCGGTCCAATCCAGCTAGCGGTGCATGCGCTCTAGCGCTTCAGCCACCTGAAGGGCTTCGGCGCGAGGTCTGTTTCCCCCGAAGAAGTGCAGGATTAGAAGACCCGGGAGCTGGGCAGAGCAGAGCACCTCCTTTCGCTGCTGCAGACCAGAAATATTCAGCTCAGTATGGAAGGGGTTCCCCCCCCCCCCCCCCCCCCACGTTTTTTTTTGTTTTTTTTTTTTTGTTTTTTTTTTCCCCCCCCCCCCCCCCCCCCCCCCTTTTTTTTTTTTTTTTTTTTTTTTTTTTTTTTCCCCCCCCCCCCCTTCCGAATCCGGGGAGTGGGGGGGAGAGGAGAGCAAGCAAACCATGAAGGAGCAGAGTCCCCCAAACTAGAAAACCAAGTAAGTTAAAGTAAAATTAAAGTAAAAGTTCAAAGTAAAAATTACATTAAATTAAATTAAAGAGAAATGAGATGAAGGTAGGACTGCCCAGTAAGCCCAAGGCTTACGGAACCCTCCAGCTGCTTGGAGGCTGAGAATACTGGAGTTGGTGGGTGGTCCCAGTGGTATTTATAATACCTGCTCCATCCCAAAAAGGGTTGGGCTCAGCCTCCAAGCTGCTGGAGGGGTTGCGTAACCCAGAAAGTAAAGGGACTGGACTGGAGTGAAGATAAGGAACAAGAGGGACTTGGCAACCCCAACATAACTCCTGAAACCATGCACTGGACCAGCATGGTGTTAATGTAAATATATATTCCATAAATAACAAAGGAAAATTGCAAGATGCTCACACACCAAGGAAACTAAAAGAAAAAGGGAGAACCATAGCACAGTTTATACAGACCAAATCATAACTCATTTTATTCTGTTATAAACTGTGTTTATGGTTCTCACTCTTTCTTTATGAATATATATTCTGCATCGCAGAAACTTCTCCCTCGACCATGGGTGCAGAGCAGAAGTAGGACATTCAACCACAAGACACTCAATATATTCAAAAAAAAACATCTGTTTTCTAGTCATCTATACAAACAGTCTTCAGGAACAACAGGTATTGGGAACTAATATAAAAACCTACAAAAGTCACCCGTAAGACCTACACAAGCCATCAGCATAACTTTCAAAACACTCATACAAGGGGCCTACCCAGAAAAAGCAGCACTATAAATACTGCACACAGGCCCAAGGGAACCTCCTACACCTATTATAAAAAGCTGAACAAGTCAAATTACTACAGTACAGTATAGATCCCTATGGAACAAACTCCATGTTACACAGAACACTTGGCCTAAGTCAAACACTTAGAACACAGACCCTCACCAAGTACCGAATAAGTGATGACAACAAAGTACAAAATAAAAATATGTAGACAAAAAATTAAACGTGAAACTCTCAAGAAGCCATACCCGCATGCAGTCCCAACATTGAGATAAATAAGAGATGCAATTCCCCATTTACTGTGTAAAATATAAAAGGGACAGTGCAAAGTCCACTCACATAAAATGAAAATAAAATTATTTTTTCCTACCTTTGACCATTTTATTCTATGATCATGCTGGTCCTGATCTGAGACTTCTGCTTTCCCTGTCTTCTCTTAGCTTGCTTTCTAGGATCTATAGCATGTGTTTCCCAACCCAGTCCTACGGGGCACACCGGCCAGTCCCAGGTTTTCGGGATATCCCTAATGACTATGCATGAGATAATATATGCATTATGTAGATAGGCCTGCCAACCCTGACTGGTTTGTGGCCCTCTAGGGCTGGATTTGGAGACCCCAGCCTTACACCTCTGTCATTTAAGATTGTTAGTGGGCAAGGTTGAAGATGTCCTAGACATCGAAAGGGTTATGATAGAATGTGACCACATTCCTCCTCGATCTCACCACCACCAAAAAGTTGTCTAATAGACAATATTTTGGTGGTGGTGAGAAGGAGGAGGAATGTGGAACATTCTATGATACCTTTTTGATGTCTTGGACATCTGCACCTTGCCCACTCACAATCTTAGATTGACAGAGGTTGTTAGGCATGGGGTCTCCAAATCCTACCCTGGAGGGCCACAAACCAGTAAGGTTGGCAGGATTATCTCTACATGTAAATCCATTATATATCTCATGCATAGTCATTAGGGATATCCGATAAACCTGACTGGCCGTTGTGCCCCGTAGGACTGGGTTGGGAAAAACACTGATCCTCATAGGTCCATTTGCCATTTCTTGTTTCTTCTTTTATTTTCTTCCACTTCCTTTTTCATCAGCCTACTATTCCAGTCCCATTAATGCATCCCAGTATCAGCCCCCTTTTGATTCCTCCCGCTCCACTATCTTTCAATGTTAAACCCTTTGCATGCCCTGGACTGGCCCAATGTGTGTTCATTCCCTTCCAGTCTCCCTTATTCCTAATTGTCAACCCCCCTTCTAGTCCAAATACCATCATCACAGGTATCAGTTCACTTCCACTCCCAGTGCTTCCCCCCCATCAGCTCCACTTCCAGTCCATCCTACCCTCTGTCCATCCCCCTTGTCCAGTGTCATACCATGCCCCCTCCCTTCCAGATTCCGCCCCATTGCCCAAGCCACCTACCAGTCCCAATTCTCCAAATGTTCAGCTCCTCCAGTCCCACCCCCAGGTGTCAGCTCCCTTTCACGTCCCCTCCTTCCCAGTGTCCAGCTCCCTTCCTGCCCCCACATCAGTTACACTTTTCTGCCCCCCTTCCCCTGAACAACCC
>JAWIIG010000306.1:0-22181 GCA_033557465.1 Ichthyophis bannanicus
GTTGCTCATGGCAACCCTGGGCCATGTGCTTTTCTATGCTGTCAGTTTCAGCCACACTTTCTTCAGCTTTACTCAGTTTCATGGCTTCTGAAGGATCCACTACATTACAGATCCCCCCCCCCCCTTAAAATATTACGGGCTGCTGACCTTTTCAGACAGCATGTAATTTCTGCTTGGGTACTCATGTGCTTCTCCATACTGACTAAACTAACTGTTGCTGACCTTTCTTGCCATGGCTTCAGGACATTCAGGTGGTATACCTGGCGGCGCCCCCTATCATTCTCCACAGCATACGAGACGGGCCCTACCCTCTCTACCATGGTGCAAGGTCCTTTCCATCGGGATTCAAATTTGGGTCCCGGGTCAGCTACTTGGACTATTACCTTGTCCCCTACAGCCAATTGTCTAGGTTTTGTCCCTCTGTCATAATAGCGTATTTGACGCTGCTGGCTGGCCTGTAAATTTTCCACTGACGATTGTGACGTCCTTTCTAGGCGACTCCTCAAGTCTTTCAAAAACTGAGGTACCCCATCTTCCTGTATCTCTGGCTCTACCCACTGCTCACGCAGGATATCTAAAATCCCCCTCGGGGCCTGGCCAAATAAAAGTTCATAGGGTGATGCCCCCAAGGACGCTTATATGCGTTCCTGACACGCATGCAACACAAATGGGAGTAGAGTGTCCCACTCAGACATCTCTCCATTTAGGCCTCTTCTTAACATTTGTTTTATGGACTGATTCATCCGCTCTAACAGTCCGTTGGACTGCGGATGATACGCAGCTGTCCTTATGTGACGTATTGTGGTACCGAAAGCATTCCTGAGCAGACAGAAGGGGAAAATAGCGAGCACTGCACCTTTAAAAGCCAGAGAAAGCAAGGTTTCCATGGCAGCAGGAAGCTGTCAGAGAGAAGGGCAGCTCAGTCAGATTGATGATGTAAGAGCTGGAAGCAGCCCTAACGAGGTGCACCTGGATAGTCAGAAGGGCGTGCCTGAACAGGGAAGCTCGTTTTAAACCAGCTTCAGGGCTAGTCTTTCAGAGCAGCACTGAGAAGCAGGACGTACAAGAAGGCAGGGAAAAGCCGTTACAAGTGTCTATTCCACTTCAGCAAGGAAGGCATGCAACTGAGGGAGTCTTGGAACCCAGCCCCAGCCAAGAAGGATTCTGGTGGGTCCATTACTGGTTACCTTGAAAAAAAGCTAAACCTAAGCCATTGTGGGAGCTGCCTTGAAGACAGGGCAAAGCCATTTCCCTGTAGAGAGGAAGAGAGCTCCGAGCACAGACAAAGCAAGGTCAGCAGAAAGGTACGGTCAGGGTTACTGCCAAGCCAGAGTTGTTGTGGAAGACCATGGAAAACAGTTAAGAGCAAGTGCTAATAGGTGGCAGGGGGTAAGCACGGCTGTGAAAGCAACCTAGCAAGATACTCTTTTGACAAATGGTTTTAAAGCTAAGTGTGACAACCATAAGGAAAGAGCTTACGTTCCTAACCTATTTAATGAACTTAGGAAGAAGTCACGGTCAGTGAGAGTGGAGTCTTCTTAGAACAGCTGCAAATTCTATCCCAGGATTTCAGCCAAGACGTTCTCCTAAACAGTAGCCTTGAGAATGCAAGCAAGAGAGATGTTTAATGTACGTAGCTGATATTCCTGACTCACCTGATTACTATAAGAGAGACTGTTCCATGTATAATGTAGAAAGACTGCTCCTAAGATAAACAAGCTTTGGTAAGAAGAATTCCAAAGTTGTTTGGGAAAGTTTTGTGCTGCTGTGAAAAGAAACAGTCTTTTCACTTTTATTTGATGCTTTTTCATTGGCTCCTGGTTTTCTGTTTATTCTGGGAAAAGAAATATATTGCTTTGCTTATTTGCATGAGAAAACTCATGTGAGGGGAAAAAACCCAACAATAATATTTAAATTTATCTGTTTCCAAAAGACCCTTGTGGCACAACAAATTTTGTGAGAGTGAAACAAAAAAATACATATCCCAGCCACCCTTGCTGTTAGATAGTATAAAGGACACTCGAAGAAGGCAAAAACAGCGCGTCCACCCCTACTATAAAGTCCTTTGGCCAGTAGCAGACGGACGAATGGACAGATTTGAGGAGTTGCTACGGATCAAGGCAAAGGCGCATAGCGCAGAAGAATTAAAGGGCAGAAGAAAAAAGTTTTGAAAAATAAAGTTTTCGGAAGAAAAAAAAAAAATTTTGAAAAAAAAAAGAATCCTCAAGCAAGACTGCTTCTACAAGAAGAAGGACGTGTCTGATACTGGGAGAAGAGACAACCGCATAACACAAAGGCTTGATGAAACACCACAAGTATCAGGGAATTTGTACATAGCAGAGTTACCTGGAGGATAACATTGGTTTGGTATCAGCGCAGCAAGTGGTGTGAAAGGTAGAAGTACCTCCTTATCTTGGTGATTACCGCACTTGGTGGTTGTGTCTTGTGTTTTGTCTTTTCAGCATGACAATAGAAGTTAAAGAAAGTCTTGACGTGGATGTCAGCCCAGTTTTGAGCGCCAATGACGGAGCTAGCCATGGATGGCTCTAGTAAACGCTACAGCAGCATGGAGGAAGCGGGCAGCACGCGGCCGCTCATACAGATGCTGGAAAGGCATGGATCCAATCCATGGAAAGAAGGAGCCCGAGCCTGCTTCATCTTCAAAACAGGTTTTGAACACTTAAGCCAAGCTCCTGCTTCGGGACTTTGGGTCTAAAGGAGGCAGGAACTTTGGGAAGTTGTCTCAGTCTGATAATCTGGACGATTATTTGAGAGACCTTTTGAGCGAATTGCTTACCTGATGCATGGCCATAAAGACCAATGGGCAGTCAGGCTGGCAATGTGTCTCAAAGGGAGAAGAATTAATCTGCTTATCAAACATGTTTTACCACCTAATTTGTCAAATAACTACGATGAAGTTAAAAAAGCGATTAAGGATAGAGTTGGTATTACATCTTCTGCATACCATCATTCGTTTAGAGACGCTAAACGTATGATTGGTGAGATGCCTAGAGGCCCTACACTATCGCTTAACAAGCTGTTGCTTAACAAACTGGTTCAGAGCCCTGAAGGCAAAGGTATTGAAAAACAATATTGGATACCATCTTGTTAGGAACAGTATATGAATACTGTCCCTGAAATGTTCCGAACCTTTCTAACCTTGCAAGGTTGTAAAGGAATCACAGGACAGCGGATCATGCTCGCTGAGCGGTTCCTGGAAGCCGAGGGGGAATGCTCAGGGTAAAAGTATGACTTCTGGGAGACCAACCGAGGCACGCTCAGAAAAGAAGGAAAATACTATGCAAGTAACTGCATTGTGTTTACCTGAATGTAAAGCCAGGTATGCTAAGAGAGTATGCTTTAAATGTGGCAGTAGTGACCATTTACAGCGTAGCTGCAGAGCGAAGGTAGCCGTGGTCACCACTAGCCCAGGACAGGTTAGGGAGGGTTTCCTCATAGCTGTGACTGTCCAAGGGGTAAGTGCCAAGGCCCTACTAGACTCTGGTTCCAATCAAAGTATGCTTTCGCGTGGCCTCTGGGAAAGGATAAGAGCCCACGGTAGAACCATACCTGATCTAACCCAGTGATGCCTGTAAAAAAATCCGCTGTGTCCATGGCGCGACATATTCCTATCCTATTCACAAACTCCTAGTAAAAGGATGCAGAATAGCTAAGGAGATCTCACTAGCCATAGTTCCACACCTGCCCCATGAAGTAGTATTAGGTCAGGACTGGCCATACGTTAAAAAAGGCTTGCAACAAGCGGTACAGGTAAAAGAGGGAATGGTTTCTACAAGGAACTAGACCAAGGCTGAGAAGATGACGGAGAATCTTCCACCGCAGGGCAAGTTGATTTACCTTCTCATGAGGACCTTATCAATGCCACAAGGAAAGAGAACAAGAAAAGTAAGGGAGAAAAACGTAGGGAACGCCAGACGCGATCTCAGAGTAGAGCAGAGATCCAAGAAGGGTTGGAGTTACCATGGGTCCCCGCGGAGCTAATGGACAGGTTCCCCTCATTTCCCAAAGAGCAACAGGCCGATCCAGCCCTTGCTCAAGCGTTTAAATATGCCCAAGAAGGTAGGGATACCTTGCCAAGGTTTCTCCTGGATGAGGGAATTTTATTCAGGGAAAGTTTAGACCCAGCTTTCGGGTAACATCCGTAAGCAGCTGGTCATACCAACTACCTTTAGAACCCTGGTACTAAGATTGGCCCACGATCATCCCATAGGAGCACACAAAGGTACCCAAGGAACCTTAGATCAGGTGTTAGCCAGATGCTATTGGCCAGGCATATTTAAGGAAACAAACTAAATTCTGTGAGGCCTGTCCATCCTGCCAGAGTGTTTCCCCAGTGAATTTCGAAGGAGGTACCGTTGATTCCGCTACCAGTAATAATGGTGCCCATACATAGGATAGCTGGTAGGACATAGTGGGTCCCATGATTAAGACGCCGCGCGGCTACCAATACATATTGGTCATGGTAGATCACGCAACGCGTTTCCCCTGGGCGGTTCCCTTACGCAGCATTTCAGCACATACAGTGGCGGCAGCAGAACTAGTAAAAATTGTTCTGTGAGGTGGGGTTCCCGAAAGAAGTTTTGACCAATCGCAGCAGTAACTTCATGTCGTTGTACCTAGCGAGGGTGTGGACGCCTTTGGCATCCGACATGTTAAGACTGCAGCCTACCCCCCGCAAACCAACGGGTTGGTTGAGCGTTTCAACCAAACGTTGAAGAGTATGCTGATAAGGGGGTTGGGGGGTCAAATGAATGAGTGGGACACTCTCCTTCCCTTTGTACTGTATGCATGCAGGGAGAGGAAGCAATCATCCCTAAGAACCTCTCCATATGAACTGATGTATGGACGCTCACCGAGAGGTATCCTCGATATCCTCCGGGAACAGTGGATAGAACCGGGAGCTGAGGAAATTGCTGTACCCCAGTTTTTAAGGGACTTAAGAGGTCATCTAGCACGAACCTCCCAAGTCGCTGGAATAATCTAAAAGCCAGTCAGTTGAAACAAAAGGAATATTACGACCGTAACGCCAAGCCTCGCAATTGGCAATAGGTGAGAAAGTCATTGTTAGGGTGCCCGGACCGGTCCCTAAGTTCGAAAGACAATGGAAAGGACCCTTTCATGTGGTTAGAACAGGTAGGCCCAGGTTCCTATGCAATTCAGAATAGGAGAGGCCGTAGGCAGGTTTACCACGTGAATTTGTTGAGCCCATGGCATGAAAGAGTAGCACTCTCCCAGCTAGCCACATTTTCCAAGGGATACCAGGAGAACAAGGGAGACATCAAGAGCATATGCAGGATTACATGCTGTGATGACGTTGTTTACCCAGCCTGTAATATCTTAAGGGGGGGGCATATGTGGTACCGAAAGCATTCCTGAGCAGACAGAAGGGGAAAATAGCGAGCACTGCACCTTGAAAAGCCCGAGCAAGCCAGGTTTCCATGACAGCAGGAAGCTTTCAGAGAGAATGCAGCTCAGTCAGATTCATGACGTAAGAGCTGGAAGCAGCCCTAACGAGGTGCACCTGGATAGTCAGAAGGGCGTGCCTGAACAAGGAAGCCGTTTTAAACCAGCTTTAGGGCTAGTCTTTCAGAGCAGCACTGAGAATCAGGACGTACAAGAAGGCAGGGAAAAGCCTTTACAAGTGTCTATTCCACTTCAGCAAGGAAGGCAGCAACTGAGGGAGTCTTGGAACCCAGCCCCAGGCAAGAAGGATTCTGGTGGGTCCATTACTGGTTACCTTGAAGTAAAACCTAAAGCGTTGTGGAGCTTCCTGAAGACAGGGCAAAGCCATTTCCCTGTAGAGAGGAAGAGAGCTCCGAGCACAGACAAAGCAAGGTCAGCATAAAAGGTACGTCAGGGTTACTGCCAAGCCAGAGTTTTGTGGAAGACGTTGTGAAACAGTTTAAGAGCAAGTGCTAATAGGTGCCAGGGTAGCACGGCTGTGATAGCACCAGCAGATACTCTTTTGACAAATGGTTTAAAGCTAATGTGACAACCATAAGGAAGAGTTTACGTTCTAACCCATTTCTAACCCCCAATATACCACTTTCAAGCAAAACTTAAAGGCCCATCTGTTTTCCCTGGCATTCGATGTTCCTTCCCCTTCCGTGTGATCCTCTTTCCCCCTCCTCTTAATCCCTATCATGCTTTATTTCTCTTGTCTTGTCTTGTCCTGTCCTCCTTCTTTTCTTTCCTATCCTATCATGATCGATATTTGTACTTTCCTTTCCTTTTTATTGGCTTCAAGCCTCTTTTATTGAATTTTATTGTACACCGCCTTGGTTATTTTGGAAAGGCGGTTTTTATCAAATACAATAAACATAACATAAACATTCAGAAAACTAGAAGAACTCACGGTCAGTGAGAGTGGAGTCTTCTTAGAACAGCTGCAAATAGCTATCCCAGAATTGCAGCCAAGAAGTTCTCCTAAACAGAGCCGTGAGAATGCAAGCAAGGAGATGTTTAATGACGTAGCTGATATTCCTGACTCACCTGATTACTATAAGAGAGATTGTTCTATGTATAATGTAGAAAGACTGCTCCTAAGATAAACAAGCTTTGGTAAGAAGAATTACAAAGTTGTTTGGAAGTTTTGTGCTGTGCTGTGAAGAAACAGTTTTTCCACTTTTATTTGATGCTTTTCATTTGCTCCTGTTTTTCTGTTTATTCTGGAAAAGAAATATATTGCTTTGCTTATTTGCCTGGAGAACCTCTGTGAGGGGAAAAACCCAACAATAATAATAAATTTATCTGTTCCAAAAGACCCTTGTGCCACAACACATTTTTGTGAGAGTGAAACCAAAAAATACATATCCCAACAACCCTTGCTGTTAGATAGTATAAAGGACACTACAGAAGCAAAACAGCGGTCACCCCTACTATAAAGCCTTTGGCCAGTCGCAGGGGAGCGTGACAGTATGCCAAAAGCATCCCACATCTATAGCTAAGTGCTTTGACATAAAGTTATTCCCCTGATCGGTGAGTACCTCTTGGGGAAAACCAACCTCACAAAATAATTTTACTAACTCAAGGGCGATTATTCTGGCTGAGGTATTTCTTAATGGTATTGCCCAGGGAAAATGCGTAGCCTGGTCTACTACCACTAAAATGTATTGAAAGCCTCTCGGTTGTCCTAACCAGAGGTCCCACGATGTCCATCGCTATACGGCGAATTGGCATCGATATGGTGGGCGTGGGTATCATTGGTACAGCTTTGGGTTTTATGGCGGTAACCCTCTGACAAGTGGGATGGGATTCACAATATTTTGTTGTCTCTTTAAAGACTCCTGGCCAGTAGAAACGGGCCAGTATTTGATCTAATGTGCCCTGAATCCTTTATGACTACCCACTGGGTGATCGGGTGCCAACCGTAGAACTACAGCCGTAAATGTTGTTGGCACCACCAATTGTTTACTCACGGCTCCGGTACGTGGGTCACTGCTTTCCCTATACAGGACTTCCTTCTCCAGGAAAAACCTGGGGAAGCGTGTTTCTATTTTCTTGGGCCCATTCAAACACTCGCTTTAAACGCGGGGTCGGCCTGCTGTTCCTTCGGGAAGGAAGGAAACTTTTGTACAAGCTCTGCAGGTACCCAGGGCAACCCTTCTCCGGCTTCTAACACAGCCCTCCCTTGGGTCCTGACGCCTCTCTGATGCCTCTTGTCCTTCTCCTTTCTAGTCTTTTTGGAAGGGGCATGGATTAGATCCTCATGGACAGGAAGGGCACTTGACACTTCCTCCTCTAATCCCTCCTCTCGCTCGGGGACTCTTCTCTATCCTCAGGTCTCTCTATCCTTTCTGGTGACACCTCCCAGACCCCTGAAGGTACCGGCCTGGGACCGGGTGGATACTAGGCCTGTCCTAGTATTCAGACCCTTTACCATCCCTTTACAGGAATGCGAGGCCAGTCTCTACCTAGAATGATATCATGGGGTAGCTTTGGAACTATGGCTACCCGCACCTCCTTTTCTGGTGCCTAGCCCTCTCATGGACAGCCTATATCGGGGATAATACAAAGATGCCCCATGCACGCAACGTATTCTTACTTGCCCTTCTGCTTGACTCGGTGCTGATCCAAGGCGACCTTCAATGGGCCTGCCAGAGCCTGCACGAGGACCATGCTCTGGTCAGCCCCCAAGGTCAAGCAGGGCCAGAGATCTATGCCCTCTACTTGTACTCTTAGAAGGAAATCATTCCTGTATCCGCTTTTCACCACCAGATACCAGGACTGTTCACTCCCTGCAGTCTTTACGGAAATGCCCTGCCTTGCCACAGCTTTAGCATTTTCCTTTGCATACAGGTAAAAACATCATCATTAGGTACACTGAACCTTTTGGTACTTTTCTGCTTTACCAAAGTTTTCAATACAGCTCCTTTTAAAACACCTGCTCTTGAGGTGCCAGCCATCTCAGCCTCAAAGTATCTCTCAGTGAGTTTGGCTGCTTCTTCAGTAGTCTGGCAACTTTGTAGAGTCAGAAAAGCCTTCACTTCTGGAGGTACAGATTGCATGAATTGCTCCATGACGATTGTGTCCAACACTGACTCGAGAGGCCTCCTCTCTGGAGCAAGCCATTTCCAGGCTAATCCCTTCAGCAGTTGGAATAAAGCTTTGGGAGTCTCCCTATGGCTTTAGCCTTGCCTCCCTGAACATGCGCTTATAATGCATTGGAGTTAACCCCAGCCTATCTTTTACAGCCTTTTTTACTTCCATGTAATCTGAAGCAAGTGCAGCAGGCATTGTCTTATAGGCTGCTAGATGATGCCCCAGTGAGTGACATTGCAAAGCGTACAGCCCACTGCTCTTCAGGCCATTAACTGCCTCTGCTATCCACTCAAAAGCCTCAATAAAATTGTCCAGATTATCATGGGTGGTTAAACTGTCCCCAATGTAAGTGCATTATAACTTTGCAGTCCTACGGCCTTGACCATCGAGGGAATAGTTCCTTCCACGTCCTGTGGTCTCTTTAGCACAGCCTCCAAACAGTTCCATAAGCGGCTTCTGCTGCTCCTTAGTGCTGCAGAACTCTGCTCCTGTGTTGGTAAACATGCCAGCTCCATTTGTTTCTCCCACTGGACCTTCATCCACTGCAGGACATCCTGGGGATCCATCCTGGAGTCCACGATACCTGCAAAGACACAAAAGAAAAAGGAAAGGCCCACCAAGTGAGGCACTATGGTTTTCTTTTTAAACCCCGTCTAGTTTTCGCAGGACCGTAGTACCCCTTTCTCACCCAGTATCCGCCTACACCCGTGCCCAGCTACTTTTACCTTGGCACTGTGTAGACTCGGGCATTGAGAAAGGTCTCCGGGTCCACCTGGCCGGTCTGCCAGGTGGAACTCCTATGACAGTTCTTCCACAGATAGGATAGCAGTTTCTCCAGTTAAACTGGTGTTTCCTGATGTTTCTTTAGAGTGTCCTTTATTTTTTCAAGCAAAAAAAAAAATCCTGCCAAACTACGACAACCTGGCACCAGTAACCCTCCCCAGAGGCCAAAAGCATGGGGGTAGGTCAGCCTGGGCGTGTCCAAACCTAGCAAGTAGGGAGTTGCAGTTGGCCCCTGCTACTGCCTTCTGGGTGTTGTAGTCCCTCTTACTAAGCAAGGAATGAGTTGTAGTCGAGTGGAGTTAGGCAAAAAAGACAGGATTTATTTCCCCTTCGGTTGTGAATTCATTGCAAGAAAAACAAGAACAAAATGACCATACTTCTGGTACAAAAATGAAACGAAACAGGAACAGACAACAGCTTCTATATCTTCAGCTCTTATAAACAATTAGTAGAACAAAAACGTAAACAGCAGCAGTCCCTTTTAACAAAGTCAAACTCTATTGCTGTCAATGCTGTGTTACCAAAACTCTTAACAGCAATTCTAGAATAGAGATGTGACATGGTCTGATACAGACAGCGTACAATCAATGTGTTCTTCTGGGGTTTGTTCCATAAGAAATTCTGTAAGCATTTCTTCACTCTCACCCCCAGCTAAGTATTCTTGTGGATTATTATATGTCCCTCTAAAGAGCAGTCTCTCTTCACTGCCTCGAGACTTCCCCTCCCCTGTTGCTACAGAGCAGGGTGGAAGATTACCACATATACTGGAGTTTGCTATAGAAGAGCCCCACAACTAGAGGGAAAACTTTTAACATTCAGTTTCTATCTACCAGGTTTATACAGCCTACCTTCCGGCTTTCTCACACAGGAACCTCTCAGCACAGCTTGGTCAATAAGGCTTTCACAGCATGGCTGCATTCTCCTGCCTTTTACTCTTTGCTTTCTTTCTGACATATAAATGTCCTCGGGCCAGGACGTCTCTGCTTCTCTGGACCTGCAGCTTTCAACTTGGACACTTTCCTCTGGTCCCTTTCTCCAAATGGTTTCCCAACCAGTCCTACGACCAAGGCTTCCTTCAGTCCTGCAGCTGGGTCTCGCATCAACTCTCCTGCTGAGGACTCCTGATTCTGAGTCCTCTCCTTCTTCCTGCTCATCCTGTTCCCTTTCCTGTGCTTCTATCACTATCTTCAGGTGAGTAATTTTTATGTGCGTGGTGTTCCTAGGGCTTAACTGCACCCCGCCCTCATCCAGCTGCCTCTCATTATACCCTGAGCTCGGGGCTTGTTTGCAGTTTAGGCGTGTTCTCTCCCCTCGTGACACTCCTTGTTTACGTTGCTCATGGCAACCCTGGGCCATGTGCTTTTCTATGCTGTCAGTTTCAGCCACACTTTCTTCAGCTTTACCCAGTTTCATGGCTTCTGAAGGATCCACTACATTACAGTAGATGACCATGCAGAATTGTGACTGTAACTACATATTCTTATCTGAGTGTTCATGTGTATGCGTTTCGTGGTTTTCCACGGGAGTTGTTGATGTGGTTAGGTGGAAAAGCATGGAGAGCAGTGAATCCTGATCTGTAATATACTTGTTGTATGGGCCAGACATGGGCTGACAGAGGGTATCCTTCTCCAGGGGTACCCATCCTGTCCTTGGGCATGTGAGGGCAACAATGTTCTACCAGGTTCCATGCTCCTGCAGCTGTCACACATGAGTTTATGCCACACCTTGCTACCAACCACTCTCAGGGGACTGTCCCTGCCAGTGTATATCAAGGTCCCCATAGCAACAGGCCCTTCCCATGTACAACAAATGTTCAGTTGCTGCTGGCAGAGCTGTGGGTGGTCTGAGCAAAGGTGGTGGTCTTGCCGTGCTATCATGTGGCAGCTTCTGCACCACATCACCATCCCACAAATACTGCAGAACGAGGCATCACACACTGTGGGAGTGCCACAAGTTAGCCAGGTGCTGTCAGTGCTGGTGGCAAGGTGTGCATGCATGAGGCCCTTCAGCCCTCATAACAGTGTGCAGCCACGGTGATGCTACCTGATGGCAGATCACCCACAGATCTTGCAGATTTTGTGTGCTGGCCAGTGGCAGTTTAGATGCCCATCTGCATGCATCCTCAGCAGGTGCTGTTGGGCCTGCACAGATCCCTGTTGACCCTGCAGGCGTGTTGTCCATTGGCATTGTATGTGCGCTGCAGCACTTCCAGCTCTCCTTTGGCACTGCACACTCCCAACCTTGGTCATGCACTCATGCACAAGTCCCAGACCAGCATACCTCACAGGCGATATCATGTGATGGGGCCAAGCCCCTAATGCATCCATACACCAATCCTACTTCCCACCCCCACACACATCCCCACATCATATGCGGTCATTTACATGCTGTGCCACCTTCCTTTACGCTTACACAGTGGCCCAAGCACCACAGGCCATGCTCCAGACCCCATCACTTGTCACTGTAAATTTGGCGACCCACTTCCTCTGCAACTGCCACTGGCTTCCCACCTCCAGTGGGCACAGGTGGTGCATCCTCAGAATGGCATAATGAAGACAGTTTGTAGAAACAGCTGCCAAACCAGCTCTGCATTACCTGCGTTGATGTTGTGATAATGTATAGTGCTCCCTGTGGCCATGGCAAACAAGGTGACACATGTCTCATTGGCCTCAGGTTCCTGTAACAGGTCAGTCCCTGGCATTGCTGTGCTTGCAGCAACTGTTCTTCATTGAGACTGATGGAAAACAATAGTGGAAAGATGCAACATCAGTACAAATAATTTTAATCATGTGAACTGTAACTGGGTGGCACATGGCCAAATAACAATGTTGTCAACATGAACATATGTAGCAGGCATTTCATATTCATACATTACGAATTGTGACTCTCCCCTTGATGGAATCTTTCCACCATCACACTGCTGCTATCGCCTGCAACTACTGGCTGCCCTGCCCTCCAGCTGGAGGGCCTGGAGGGGTGGTTAGGGCCTGCAAGAGGTGGAACACCACCTCCCTCATGGCCATGCAGCTCATCTCACAGGCCATGTACACCCTCTTCCAGGCCCTCATGGTGCCTCACCAGTCACCACAAGGCCATTTGAACGGACCAAGGCCAGAAAAGCCCTGCTGCATAATGCGCTCAAGGGGACATTTGGTTCAGCAGGGCATCACTTGCTGCACTGACCATTGGCTCCTTGGGGTGCTGCACCACAGCTGGTGGGGGGGAGGGGTTGCACAAGTTGCTATGGCACACACCCCCACTGCCCACACCCTGTGTGCTCTGCCTCCTCCTCTCCCATCACCTCCCCCTGCCCTGTACCTTCAACCTCCCCCTCTCCCATCACCTCTCACTACCCTGTGCGTTCTACCTCCCCCTCCCCTCACCGCTCTCTTCCCTGTGCCTTCTGCCTCTCCCTCTCCCATCTCCCTCCCCTGGACTGTCCATGCCACCTTATTCTCTCCCAGCCCATTCTTTTCTACCTCACCCTCTCCTATCACCTTCCCCAGCCCAGTCCCAGCCCCCTCCACATCCCACCAACCACCCCCAAAATCCAACCACACCCCGCTCGCATTCCCCCCCAAACCGCCACAGCCAAAACCCCAAACACATGGAGCACCATATCCTCCTGAACCTCCCCCATCTCCATGAGCTCCACCTCCTCTGCTATCTCCCCCTCCTCCAGGACATGCAGCTCCTCTGGCCAATTGTTCAGTGCATCCAAATACTCTAGCCCCAAACCATCACCTCCTGCTGTTGGTCTCCCTCCAGAAATTTATTTATTTATTTAGTTATTTGCAGTCTCTTGTATACCGCGCTATTCGACATCAGTGCGGTTTAAAAATGAACATAAGAGTTGCACATTCAAGTTTGTGATTTGTGCTTACAGTGAAACAGGTATAATAACTTGGGTATACATTAAACAGGAAAATTAAACTTGGGTATGCATTAAGCAGGTATAACAGGTAAATTATGGTATAAATAACCAGTCTCTTAACAAGGAGACAAGATGAAATATACAGTTACTTTATGCAACAATATAATGAGTTATGCGGCACTGCATAAGTTTCTCATGGTGGTTGGAGGGGAAGGTGTGCATTGCGACGTGATCAGTCTGGGAATGTGCCGTGCATGAGTTTGAGGTGCTGCATTGAGATGTGAGAGTGGGTGAGTGTGGGGAGAAGACTGCAATCATCGTAGTGATGAAGAAAGAGGTGCCGTTTTCAGTGCCTTCCTAAATTGGGAGAGATCAATGATGGCTTCCACCCCTGCTGCTGGGTGCTATCCAGACATCAGTTCCAGGGCTTTGGAGCACTTCACCTCCTTCCACTCCTCCTCCTCCCCCTCTGAAGGGGAAGGGCTGGCACAGCACTATTGAGCTGCCAGGGATTGTGATGGCATGGGTGGTATGTATGGTAGAACTCATCTGTTTTTTTTTCATTATGGGGTTAGGGTTATACAGGAGATGGCATAGTGGCAGGGCTGGTGCAAGGAATGGAAGCACCCTTGGGGGTCCTCCATCCTGCCACCCCCTACTACCCCCTTACGCCCATTTCCACCACTGGCATCCTTCTCCAGGGCCGACAGCAGTGACAATCACCCCTAAAACCATGACGCAGCACTTACCTTCTGTGTCCAGGGATGCATCATGGTTTTTCATTCTGCCCAATCTGCAGCTTTACCCCCCCCCCCCCCCACCATAGACTTCCAGTTTATACAAAACCATAAGGTCTGTGGTTGAGTGCAGTAGATTGGGGGCAGAATTAAACCCGCAATACAGCCCTGGAGACAGAGGGTACGTGCTGCATCATGGTTTCAAGAGGCAATTGCCACCGCTGTTGGCCCTAGAGAGGGGCATCGGCCAGTGGCAATGGGCAGCAGCAGATGCCTCCAGGGAGACAACACTTTAGGTGACAGCCTAATCTGCCAAAAGGTAGCACTGGCCCTGCAAAGGGGTGTCATTTCAGAGTTCAGAAACAGTCCCAAACAACTATGGCTATTTCAAGGCTTCTTCACTCATTGAAATGGAAGTGCATGCGGGATAGGGAAAGTTGGATACTGACCATGTGAACAGCTCAATTATTATGGGAGGTTTTACATTTGGTTTTTGTGATTTCTTTTACTGGGCTATAGCTGCAGCATAGGACTAGCAATTTGCCCCTCCATGAAAGCTTCAAGGAGGCTATTAAATTGCAGAAGGACTAGGTTTTAAGGGCAGGCTAGTGGGCCCTATCAAGCACTCTCAATTTCCAGATCGAATGGTTTATCCCTTGGGCAGAATTCCAAAAAGGATCCAGGAAAATTCAATTAATTCATAACAGCATCTTTTCCATTGAGGAACAGGATCAGTTATTTTACTAACACGCTGTCTTTGTTCCGGTAACCTAATATTATATACTCTTTTGTATTCCAGATTTAGACATGTCGGTTTTGTAGGATCAGCATGCCTCTTTGATAGCAGAAGAAGATGTTGACATTTACTACGGGGGGATAAGCATTACCCATAGATAGAAAAAGGCTTGTCCTCACCTGAAAGTGACATTGGGTCAGATACACTCGTGCTAGGACACTGTTCATTTGTGTGCCAGGTATTCCCCACCTCGACAATGGGGAGAGAATTTTTATTCCAGCATTTGGAATCTCTAACATAGATGCATCTAAGAACCACTATTTTGTATATCTGTCACACTAGATCAAAACTGAGGTATCTGGAGATGTATCTTCGGTAATTAATGGCATTTGAGTGTAAGACGACACATATTTGAAGACATCCGGATCGACCGTCTCGGAAATTGAGAACAACAGTTGACTGTCTTGATTTTGATCTAGCCTGGCCGACCCAACGGCGTTTCGGCAACGGCCTTCCTCAGGGGGATTACAACTGTGATAAATCAAACATTTAAAACAATCATAAATGGAAGAAACAAATTAAAAACAGAATAAAAAAACAATAGCATGTGAGGGGGTGTATAAGTGTATTATACAGAACTTCAATCAGTTAATACAAAAACCACAAGTAAACTGCTCTTTTACTACCGATTCTAAACATCAGTTAAAAGAATACAACTCCAGAGACACCACTACGCTAGGGCTGGAAGAACACACCACATATACAGATGAAAGTATTAAAATTATAGACTAAATTAACAAAATACTAAATCATGTACACTATAGATTGAAAACAAACGTATAGGCTTAACAGGGATTAATAAAAAAAAAACAAATAAAAAAAAGAATGGAGCAAAAAAACAAAGCATAGTGACGAGACCATAAATTTGTTGTTGATTATATTAGAATAAATATAATAATATTAATAATATAAAGCTTATGATGTTATACTACCGATGTCTTCAGATATATTCAGCAGTATTTATTATACTCAATTTGACGGTTAGTTGTACTATATAACCACCCTATAGACTCATTTTACATCGTGACCAGGGTGAAAAAGGAAGAATGAGATTCGCTATGTGTTGACAAATAGTACAAACAATTAAACACATTAAGTCTAAGATTGAATTAAAGGGAATAAATAATGTTTGATTGAAGTGGATAATAAACGCATATCATGGTTAACCTTCCATTGGCTGTACTAATATGTATTATATTAAATTACGTTCTACTAAATTTCAACCCTCTGGTGGAATTGCGAGCCTAGACCATATTTTGGGTGCACCACATATATAATACGGTTTAAGAAAAAAGAGGAGGCAGTTTATAAAATAAGTAATTAGAGTGTTAAATTAATTACAGAAAAAGCGTTATTGTCCGGGCCCTGATTTGAAGAACCATGGATATATTTAATATCTCGCAAAAGTGAAGTGACAAAAAAACGTTTTGGATAATAATTGATAGAATCACTAATTCAGAAGTCCTATGTAGAATTGGAGATCTAACCGATCCATATGGGCACCTTAGACCTTACAGGCCAGGCGTTACCTTAGTTTCATCGTATTTATCTGTTGACATAAAAAAATCGGCCCTAGTCGCTCAAACGATTACCGTGGTGTTTTTAAAGCTATAAAAAAGATCGTAGTACTAATTTCTAAATGGTCCATAAAGGTATTTACCCTGACCCTTTTATGTGATAGAAGCGATACTTTTCATGAGTATGCACTGACGAAAAACCAGATAACTATGAATGTACGTAGAAAAATTTAAAATACCGTTTCAAAATGTCTCAACTACGGGAATGTTTGTCCTATATATATCTTCTCTCTCGTTCCTGGTTGTTCAAAGTAGGTAAGTCGGAACAAAAAGGTTTTTGCTTCTACAGGCTATTTACAAAACAAAAAAGAAAAACAATAAAAAAAACAATACATGTGTAAAGATTAATCGTCTACGAAAATAAGATCCTAGTGCCCCTAAACAATGAAATAGAAAATCTTCGTGGTTAGCACATTCCTAACCAACAAACGTGCGGTCTCTTCAATAGTAAAAACTGTGTAAGTTGCATATAGTAATCCAGGAACTCTTCATTGCGCATCCCACGCAAAGCATTGAAAAGGAAAAACATTCAACCCACGGACCCGACTTAAGAATCGGCCCACTTTTGGCCGCCAAACATCACATTTAAAGCCAACCTGACGTTTGTGAAAACAGGAGTGATATAAGACAACATAAACAGTCTAGATTGTGTATTTGTGGGAAAAATGTACCCCTTTTGCCCACCCGACCAAACTGATGGTTACCTCGACTTTTTGTTGGGTGTTAACGATCTTGTGAAATGTGTTTTACAAGTTGAAGTAGGGCTTCCTTAAACAGAGGGGGGACAAATAAAAAATAAATTCAAATAAAAAACCATGTCATGAAGTTCAAAGACTATTAAGTAATTAAAATTTTATATTTAAAAAAAAAAAACCCCCTTTAGAAAGATGCGTAAAGATAACTTTACTAAGACTTGGTTCCAATGGCACGTAATTCGGTATGTATCAACATTGTGAAAAGGTAAATTAGATATGTATATATAATAAAATTCTGAAAAAAAATTATATATAAATATTGAAGAAGAAACAGATCAAAAAAAACATAATTAAAAAGTATAAAATAAATAAATAGATAAATAATATAATCTAAAAAGATTATAATTAAAAAAGCTAGATAAAAATGAATGTATGATTATGGAAATTAAAAATAAACATAATATAATTCTACATAAAATAATAATACTAAAAAAGGGGGGGTAAGAAGATTATATGGTCAATGGAACCCCTTAATGATGTAAGATATAAACTATAAAAAATCTGACAAAACTATATTAATATCAAAAAACAGACTAATGGATAAAAAGTTGTAAATAATAAATGTTAAGGCTAATAATGTGAAAAAATTAAAATAAATGTAAAAAATAATATTAAAAAATATAATATATACTAATAAACCCATTCAATAATTAATAGTTAGGTAAAATAATAGTTGCACATGAAACGAAAACTTAGAAACGTAGTCTGACACATAAAAAAATATTTTTTATAGTAATAAAAAACAAATGAAATTACTAAATAATTGTATAATGGGAAATTCAATCTAATCTGGACAGTAAGAATGAGTAGATCCTGACTGCATTGGAATGATAAAAATAAAATATAATAATAATTATAAAAATAGATAAATAACATAATACTAAATAATTTAATTATTAAAAAAATAAATTATAAAAAAAACTGTAAGATCCATTTCGGATTCAAAACCATATGGTTCTACGGAACTAAACCTCATAGATAAAATGTTGTTCAAACTTCGGAAGAGGATTTAGTATTATCTATAATTGCCACCTCTCCAATGAGGACACTACTGTTTGTTAGAACTAATAAAATTGGATGGCACTAAATGATATGGTTCTTCTCGAACCAGGGAGCCACTAAAAGGGTTCTGTTTCTGACTTGCGTGGGTTCTATTGTAGATTACTCCGGCGTGTTTCAACGTAATGCGTGGTGCGAAAATTTGTCTTTAAAGTTTTACCAATGTATATTTTATTTGCCAGGGGACACTGGATTAAATAGTTAAACATTGAGTGGTATTAACAATTTTGAAAAAAAATGGATTAAAGCACAGTGGTTTCGATACACTGAGGGGGAAAGTTGAATGAAAATCCTTTTGGGGACTGTGATAAACATGTGTGCACACTGAACAAATACCAAACCGCTATAGGTCCGGCCCTTAACTGTGGGGGGGATGTTTCACTATAGATAGTGCAGAGGGAACGACTGGTTAATTACCGTCAAAATTGGAACTCGGTTATATAAGCTCTCAATCAATGCGCGTTAGTAGCGAAAAGAGGGAATAGTAGTGGAGGAGATAGCCCAATTCGTTTTTTTAAGAAACTGCGGCTTTTACCAATGGCTGTAGGGAATGTAGAAGAAAAAGGGGTTTAAAGGCGCAAAACAAGTTTTGGTCCATAGGGGATCGTGTTGATTTGTACTTAAAAGCGGGTTATGGAACGGGTCCAGGGTTGGGTACGCTGCCCAGATAGTAAGCTCTTTCTTATACATGGAATTATGGGGTTACCCTCGTTGGCAAAGAGGAATCCTATTCTTCATTATCGTCAGCTTGTGTTTCAAAAAAAATTCAGCGTTTCACTCTGTACAACTTAAAACTTTTGATCCTTAGGACAATGGGACTAATTAGGGAGATTTCCCTTTTTTAGGAGATTGGAGGATATGTTTAGGTGAATTTATACGATTCATATTTAAGACGCGTGTTATACGGGTTCCGTGGGTTTGAGAGTTTAAACAAACGTAGTGGAAAAAAAAAAAACCTGTTAGCTGATTTCCATTTTAAATTTAAAAAAAAAAAAAAAAAAAAAAAAAAAAAAACAAAAAAGTAGTCTTAAAAATAAAGGAAGGATATGCTCCAATGTCCATACTAATATGAGTTTTCCTTTGCAAAACGTGCAAAGTTCGTTCCGTTCAAGTGGGTGTTCAGCCCAATGGTGCTTATGGGAAGGATTGTAAGTAGTGGTTAAGTTGCGTAATGATCCAATTCCAAAAAGTACAAGAGACGGTCCATCCTATATAGCGTTGTCCAAAAGGAAGGATATCTAGAAATCTAATATGGAGATGAAAAGGTTTAAACAAACACTTAGGTTCTCAAAATCAGTAACGTAATAAATTCGCACACATCTGGTGGGGCCCATAGGGGAACCCCATTGCAACAACGGGCCTTTCACCTGCTTGTAAATACAATACCTCTAAAACAAACATAATTTTCGGTCATGGCCAGAGATGCTAGCTGAGTACGAAAAAAGGTTGGAGTCCTGATAGGTTTAGGCCTTTGTATAAGAGTATCTGCTATTATATCTAATTTGTATCACATTTTCCACGGGGGTTTTTTGGTGATTGTTTTTTTGATAATTCCATATATTATCACTGAATTGGGGATTGGTTTTTGATATTATATCTAATGCGGCAGATTGAGGAATATATATATGACCTGAGAGTCGAAAGTAGTAAGAACTTGAAATGCCATAAGATGAATCACGTAACATTTGTATTAATGTAAGATATGAGGGGTTGGCTTGAGGTGAGGGGCCTCAATAAATATCCAAAAATTTTGACTAATGATCGCAACACGATTGTCGATTGAGTAAAAATTGTGAACTTTTGATTAGTATATAGTGCAAAATAGGAAATGGAACCGTAAGAAATGAAACTCTTTGGGAGTCAGGTAACCCGCTTCTTTATAATAAAAAAAAAAGTGTCAACTTCTTCCGTACTGGATATCACATCTTTTGATAATCTGCTAATAACTAAACTGCCAAGGCATCCTTATCTACAAAAACACGATAGAGTAAAGTTATAGGCAAAAGATAATGAACCACTGTTTTTGAAATGTCTCTTTTTAAGTATAAACGTCTGTGATGTTTTGAGATCTCATATACACAACGACCGGGAGTGTGCAGGTTGTGAGTCACTTTTTGATCAAGTAGTCTTTATTTTTAACTTACCAGAATTGTACAACTCAACATGTGCGAAACCTATGTGTATGGAAAGGAAAGTTGTGAGACCTCCAACTCCATTCTGTTGGATGTTTTAAGATTGATTCACATTTAAAGATCCCAATCGAGATGTCTTTTCGCCTTAGGCCCTGGCTGTGTGTCCTCATTTGTATTCTGTTCGGACTCTTTGGGTCTGTACGGACGACATTGTGGGATCTTGGGAAAGATCTCTTTGCCTTTTTCCCATAATTTGTCCCTGAAAATCCCGTCTTTTTGCGTGAGTATTATCCTTAGCTTGGCCAGGCTCAGTAGAAAATAGAGGAGCAGATGGATTAATTGATCTTGTGAGTGATGCTAGTCCTTTTAGTGTCTCTCAATTTCAGGAGTCATGGATGGGACCTAGATCTATTCTTACTTTATCTATAGGTATTTTTCCGTATTTGTTAGGTGAATCATTCCTTCTGAAGGAAATACTCCGTTTTCTTGATTTAGAGTCAGAATTATTATAAGTCCAATAATATACCATGTTTGTTTTATAATCCTCTTCATCTCTCTTTAGTTTTTTTAATCTTCTTGTCTTTAACACCTTTCTTATATTCTGCTGTGTTTTGATCAAACTTCCTCTTCTCTATATCAAATTGTACATCTTTCTTTTTCAAATATCAATATTTTGTTCAATCTGTGGTTTTAAAATATCAGCCCTACGTTTAGATGTGTTAATTAACAAAATCATTAGATCTAATGAGCATTTATTTAAAATTTTTATCCAGTTAGACATAAATGTAACATCGTCCTTAAACATGCCAGGTTTTTTTTGGACACGTAGTCCTCTTGGAATAATTTTCTTCTTACAATACTCCAATAAAGATGCTGCGTGTAGATCTTCTCTGATTAAACGTTGTGTCATCCAGACACAGTCTCTCCATTCTTCTTCTAAATTAGGTAAACCCTCCCTTCCGTATAAAAAGGGGCCTCAGGGATTAAGAGCGTAAATCATCTTCCTTGTAACTGAGGACCTCAGTCCATGGAGAGAACATAGCTCCGAAAAACCAGGAAACACAAGGAGGAGCAGGCCTCCTGCGAGCAATATAAGACGACACAAGAAGCAGGAGACGTTGGATGAACAGTTGAGTCTTTATTTGATAGGGACCCCAACGCGTTTCGGCAACACCTTCCTCAGGGGGATTACAACTTGAACAAACATTAAAACAAAAATGAGAACAATTAAAAACAAATAAAAACAATAGGCATGATGTTAAATGTATATACAGAACTTCAAAAGTTAACAACCACATAAATGCTCTATATAAAAACAGTTAAAGAAACACGGACAAACGTAGGGCTGGAGAACACAACACAGATAATTAAAATATAGATAAATTAAAAATACTAATCATCACTATAATTGAACAATATAGCTTAAAAGAGGAAAAAACAAGTATGAGACAAATTTTTTATATATAAATATAATTAATAAATAAATATATACTACCATGTCTATAATATAGCAGATAAATAGTGATTATACACCATATAGACTCATTTAGTGATTATACACCATATAGACTCATTTACATCGTGACAGGTGAAAGAAGAAGAGATGAAGTGTGACAAATTACAACAATTAAAATTAGTCTAAGATGATAATGGCGAGGCCGCAGGGCAGGGTCCCTAGCGGCCGTAGGTAACCAGGCGCGCGGCCCGGTGGGACCCTGCCCTCGGCGTGAAAAAGGGGGCGGGGGGATGGGGTGGCATTATTTGAACTCATTGGCTCGCCCCATTGATGGAGGTGGGCGCGAGCCAAGGAGGAGAAGGGAAAAGGGGGGGGGGTTTAAGAAGTGCGCGCGGCGGCGGCGGTCCCTTGACGAGACCAGGGCAGAGGACGGCATCTTCCCGCCCGCCC
>JAWIIG010000307.1:0-22017 GCA_033557465.1 Ichthyophis bannanicus
CTTCAGGGCCCTCTCCAACTCATAAGCGGGGCGTAGATCCCCACTAGAGGGAACCATGTCCTTTCAAGAACTATTTCTGTGTTCTGTTTTCCAGAGGGGCAAGGAGCAGGGCCTGCACGGGAAAAACAGTGCGAATAGGAACTGAAGTGGAGGAGATCTAGGAAAAAGGTTTCAGAAGACGGTGTTCAGGAGGAAACTACAAACTAAAACCACAAAGTAGGACAAACCAATGGGTCCGGATGGGAATACATTCAAGGAATACTTAGAGAAATGGGGGGGCAACATTTCTAGCAGCTCCACTGTCTGGCCCTTTCAATGCCTCTTTGGAATCGGGAGCTGTTGCCAGAGGGACTGGAGAAAGGCCACATGTGGTCCCTTTGACAAAAGAGGATGTAAGGGATGGACATGGGAGGACACGCAGACCAGTTAGTCGAACCTCTGTGGTTAGTAAGTTATTGGAACAGTTACTAAAAGAGAGATAGTGAGGTTTGCTGGAGTCCAGTGGATTGCAGGATTTCCAAGGCCGCAGGGATTCCAAACCAGAAGGAAGGTCTTGTCAGACCAAATCTGATTGATGTCTTTGACTGGGTGCCCAGGGAATTGGGGACCGAGGAGGAGCCCTAGATGTTGGTGTAATTAGATTTCAGTAAAGCCTTTGACACAGTTCCTCACGGGCGGACTTATAAAAACAAAAAATGAGCACCCTTAGGTAGGGACATTAAAGAGTACTGCTTGGCTTAGAAATTGGGTGGGTGGAAAAACAAAAGTTACAGGTACAATGGAGCTTGCTCTGAAGAGGTTACAAATGGTGTGCATCAGGGAATCTGTCCCTTAGTCCAATTCTGTTTAATATCGTTGTTAGTGATATGTTGACGAAAAAAAACTGTCGGGTACGGTTTGCTTGTTTGTGGATGATATTCAAAATCTGCAATAGGGTAGGGCACACAGGAAGAAGTCAATAAACATAAGGAGGGATCTAGCTAAAGCTTGGAAGAATGTTTCTAGAATTTGGGCAAACTGAAATTAATGCTAAAAAAATTGCCGTCATGCATTTAGGCTGCAAAAATTCAAAGGAGCAGTTTAGTTTTAGGGGTGTGAAGTACTTTCTGTCCACCAAAAGGGGCAGAGGGGGGAACTTGGTGTAATTGTGGGCTGGTGATCTTAAATCCGTAGCTAAAAAACGGGAGAAAAGATCGGCTGCGAAAGCCGAAAGGAAAGGATGCTTGGGTGTTATAGGGAGAGGAATGGACAGGCAGAAACAAAGGAGGTGATAAGCCTCTGTATAAGTCTTCTGGTTGCAACCTCATTTGGGAGTATTGTGTGCAAATTGTGGAGTACCGCACGTCAAAAGGATGTAACAGCATGTTGGAGTCGGTTGCAGCGGGTGGGTACTAAAATGGTTAGAGGTTTCTGTATGAAGCATTCTGAGGACAGACTTAAAGATTCTAATATGTATACTTCAGAGGAAAGGGGCTGGAGGGAAGGGTGATATGCTAAGAGAACCTTTAAATACCTCCGTGGCTTAAATGCAACAGGAGGGTCTCTTGCATTTGACGGCAAGCTTGTCTTATATGCTGAAATGTGAAAGGTGATAGGACTAGGAGTTAATATGTGGAACTATTCTTTTACGGGAAAGAGTGGTAGATGTGTGGAAAAGTCTCCCATATTGAAGGTGGTAGAGATGAGGGACCAATTTCGAATTTAAAAAAAAAAGCATGGGACACACACAGAGGATTTCTAAAGGTAAAAAGGCGGACTTTTAGTTGATATGGAAGGGCAGAATAGATTAAGCCATGTGATCTTTTTTAATGCCATCATGTTTCTATTTGTCTTAAACGTTCCCAAGGTTGCAACTGGTTTTCCATTTTCAGGCGGCTCGAAATTCATTGGAGAAATTCTAGGACACTTGTTAGGCCCCAGCTTGTCTTTCACGGGATCCAACTCATGCCCATTTTTCATCGCGCTTGCACACCCCCATAGGCAAGTTTTATAATATCACGACAGCTCAGGAAAACAAAAACAAAAAAATCACTATGCTTTCGGGGACAACAATGGCCTGCCACAGTCCCTCTTTGTCCCATTATGCCTGCTGCAGACTGTGAACAAGCTCAATGTACAATGTCGTCTCAAGGGACAAAGGCAACCAGGACTCTTTCAGATTAAAATTTGCTTTGACACCTCCAACTTGTCAACTCCCTTCAGTAGGTGGTGCTCCCCTCCAAACCTACTCAGGGAAGGGCCACCTTTTTTCAGATGCCTCCCACTTTATTGCATTCTCACGATGGATGCTTCCCAAACTTAGATGAGGGGGCACATCTGAAAACAATCTCACTACACAGATGTTAGTTAGTGGGGCCATAAGAACGAAGTCTTGGATGCAGATCAACCTCCTGAAGCTACCAGGCTCTCACAAATGCCCTTCGGGTGTTCAACACCACAAAACCTTCTCGGGGCAAGCAGGGTCTTAGTCTAAACAGGACAACCAGGATGGCCATGCTTATGGTGAACAAAGGCAGGGGGGCATGGGTTTCCTATCCCTTCTGCCAAAGGATCCCTTGTCTCTGGTTCTTCTCCATTGCACACCTGTATCCATCCTTCAGGGCTGTGTTATCTCTCAGGCAAACTAGTGCACAGACTAAGGCCCACATCCTGGCATCAACACGGAGTGGACTTTACCTTAAAAATCCGGATATGGCATCTTGGATCTTCCACCTGGGGGGACTCCCTCAATAGACATATGTTTCACTACATAGGAAGAAATACCACGACTACCACTGTTTTGCTCGAGAATTTTCCTCCCTCAAACGGTCAAGCAAGGCGGGACACCTTCCTTTCTACACTAGCGGCAAGGAATTCTGCTTTATTGCATTCCTACACCAACCCACATTAATATCCAAAAACCCTTTCAAAACTGCCAGGGCGATGACAGGAGCTTCATGGATTCTAATAGCTTCCGTTACTTGGGCCCCATACAACCATGTTTCCTATGCGCATTGGACGAGCAAGGAAAATCCACCCCTCAGCTTGGGGGGACATGCTCCCAACAACCTCCTCTCCCAGGATCATGGGGACACTTCTCCATTCCAATCCACAAGAACTCTGGTCTCCACCAAAGTGGCTACTGAGACAGTGTAGTTTACTTCACCTGTTCAAACAGGGTTTGATTTCCCGGGAAACAGCAGGAATTTAGGTTTTCACATATGGGGGTCTATCGTCAGTACCAACGGAAAGCCCTGCGCGGGAAACGGCTCCCCAGCGTCCAATAGGAAAGCTTTTGGGCACATCCCACAGCGCATGCGTGCTGCCTGTCACTTCCCGCCTTTCCCACTGCCCCTTTCTCTTCAGTTGAGTTTTACAGCTGAGGGGACAACGGAATACGAGGGATAGAGAGAGAAAGAGAGAGGGATAGAGAGACAACTCCTAGGGGAGGTGGGTGGGTTGTGAACACTAAATTCCTTCTGTTCCTGGAGATCACCTATTACAGGTGAGTAACTGTGCTATCTCCAGGAAACAAGCAGGAATGTAGTCTTCACCATATGGGGACTCCCTAGCTGAAGATGCCAGGGAGATGGCCCCAGGAAGCTGCAACCCATTGTGAGATGGGCCATGCTTCCTCCCATGGATCTCTGGCATCCCACAGGGATGGTGGGTAGGAGTGGAATTTAGTCTGAAAGAGATGTTGAAGAACAGCCTGGCCAAACAAGGCATCCCAGCGGGAGTCCTTGTCTAAGCAGTAGTGGGCTGTTAAGGTATGTACTGAAGCTCAAGTGGCTGCTCGACAGATGTCGTCAATGGATACAGAGTGAAGGTTAGCCACAGAGGCTGCCATGGCTCTCACATTGTGAGCTGTGACATGGCCTTCAAGAGGAAGACCATTACTCTCATAGGCAAAGGATATGCATTGTGCAATCAGTTAGACAGAGTTCCTTGGAAAATGGAAGTCCCAAATGACTAGAATCAAAAGCAGCAAAGAGTTTGAGAAGACTTTCGATGTTGCTGTGTTCTTTGTAGGTAAAAAGCTAAAGCTATTTTACCGTCCAAGGTATGAAGGTTCCTTTCTGCATTGGAGGCATGAGGCCCCTCAGAAAGAATACAGGAAGGTAGAAACCGCTTGGTTTAAATGGAAAGGGGAGGAAACCACCTTTGGCATAAAGTGTGGATGAGTTATAAGAACGACCTTATCATGGTGAAATCTCGTATAGGGAGGATCAGCCTCTAGAGCTTGCAACTCACTAATGCGGCGTGCGGAGGTGACTGCAATTAGGAAGATGGACTTTCCAGGAAAGGAATTTCAGAGATGTAGTGGCTCAAGGCTCAAAGGGCAGTGTCATGAGCTGCCCGAGAACAAGATCAAATCCCATGCACGGTGGTGGTCTAATGGGAGGTTTTGTTTATAGAAGACCTCTCATAAATCTTGTTTTAAGTGGATGAGAGGAAATAGATTGTCCTTTTAGGGGCTTGTAGGAAGCTGCAATAGCACTAAGATGGACTCTTACTGTATTGGTCTTAAGACCAGCATTTGATAAATGAAGGAGGTACTCTAGTACCGATTTCCAGAGGTATCACAAGGGGGTTTTAAGTCCCTGTTGAGAACACCATATGGTAAACCGTTTCCACTTAAAGGCATATGATCATCTTGTGGAAGGTTTTCTAGAAGCCTGTAGGATAGCCGTTACCTGTGAGAAAGGTTGAGATCCTGAAGGTCGCTAGGCTTTCAGCAACCAGGCCCTGAGATGCCGGAACTGGGGATTCGGGTGCCTTAGTGTCCCGTTCTCTTGGGAGAGAAGATCTGGAGCACACTCAACTCCCTGAGGTGCAGCTTGAGAGAGATGTAGAAGCAGAGAATAGCACGTTTACCGTGGCCAACGTGGAGATATGAGAATCATATGACCTCTGTCTCTATGAAGCTTGAATAGTGTTTTGAGGATGAGGGAATGGTGGGAAGGCATAGAGGAAGAAGTCTTGACCCCAGTGAAGGAGGAAGGCATCCCTTGCCTGACAATCTCGAGTCGGAATTCTGGTACAGAACTGGGGAAGATTGGCATTCAGCGGACTTGCAAAGAGGTTCTATGTCTAGGGTTACCAGATTTGACCAAATATGTGGGCAACCTGGTCTGAGTGGAGAGACCATTCGTGTGGCAGCAGTACTCAGCTGAGTTTGTCTGCCCAAAGGTTTTGAATGCCTGGAAGATATACCACGAGGAGTTGAATTTGATGCTCTCTGGCGAGGGGCCATAGTCGTAAAGCTTTGTTGCATAATGACAGAGAGCCAGTTCAGCCCTGCTTGTTTCACATAGAACATGGCTACTTGATTGTCTGTCTGTACTAGGACTGTCTTGTAGCTGAGCTTGGCTTGGAATACTCGAAGAGCAAGGAAGATTGCTCTGAGTTCTAGGAGGTTTATGTGAAGATAAGGCCTCTTGTGGAGTCCAGGTTACCCTGGGTAGAGAGATCGTGCAGGTGGGCCCCCATCCCACCTGTGATGCATCTGTTGTTAGAGTGGCCTGGAATAGGTGTTGCTGGAAAGGAGACCCACCAGAAGATTCTCCAATGATTGCCACCATTGGAGGGAGAAACAAGACGTTGTGAGTTTGTTACTTTGTCCGACAGGCGACCTGTGGCCTGTGTCCACTGAGTGGATAGGGTCCACTGGGCTGATTGCATGTGGAGGCGAGCATAGGGAACTACCTGTACAGTGGATGCCATTATGTCCCAATAGTTGGAGCATTTCTCGAGCAGTCGTGTAAGTCTTCACTGCTGCTTGGGAAGCTGTCTGCACTATGTGCAGACAGCGGTGCTGTGGAAGGAAAGCCCTTGACGGTCTGGTATCTAGGTGACCTCCTATGAATTCTAGGGACTGAGTGGGAGCAAGATGGGATTTTGGTAGGTTTATGACCAATCAAAATATTGAAAGATTCGCATTGTGCGAGACAGAGCAGAGCTGGCTTCTGGAGCCGTGGGGGCTCAAATGAGCCAGGCGTCTAAGTAAGGGAAGACGAATATCCCTAGAGTGAGCATGCATTTTGTGAATACTCTTGGTGCCGAAGTCAGACCAAAGGGAAGAACTTTGTATGGAAATGTTTTCCCTGGAAAAGGAACCGTAAGAATTTTCTGTGAATCTGGATGGATGAGAATATGAGTATATGCATCCTTTAGATCTAGAGAACAAAGCCAATCCTGACTTTGAAGGATGTCAGAAGAGTTCCATGAGAGATCATTTTGAATTTCTCTGGAACAGATATTTGTTCAATTCTCTGAGGTCTAAAATGGGTCTGTGTCCTCCTGTTTTCTTTGGGATAAGAAAATAGGGGGAATAGAAACCTGTACCCTGTTGTAGAATGGGTACTTTTTCATTGCTCCTTGAGAAAGGAGTGTTGTGACCTCCTGACCTAAGAGATTGTTGACAGGGGTCTGAGAATTGAACTGTCTTAACGATTGTAGGAGGGGGCATGCTGTGAAAATGAAGCATTGTACCCCTCTCATACAATGGACAGAGTCCAATTTTCTGTTGTTATTTGGTGCCATCTGTTGGCAAACTGACACAACCGCCAGGGATGGCTAGGGGTTCTGGACCATTCAGGGGCAGGATGGCTAAGTTCTCTAGGTAGGAGTCAAAGCCCCTGAGGAGGCTGAGCCTGTGGAGCTGGCTGAGCTCTCGGTCCTTTTGGCTTCTTTTGTTGTCTAGTTTGTTGCTGTTGTCCCCTTTGGGCAGGCCTGAACTGGACCGTGCACATGCTGGGCATAAGAAGGATAAAACTTCCTTGTTTTGCTGAAAAAGGGTTTTTTATAAGATTTCTTTTTGGCTGGGGTGGCTGTAGATTTTGACAATCTATCCAGGGTGATATTGTCAGTATCTATTTCATTAGCCTTTTCCTGCCAATTCCTGCCAAAGAGATTGTATCCTGTGCAAGGGATATTTCCCAATTTATCTTGTACCCAAAGTTCCAAGTCGGATGCCCGAAGCCAGGCAATCCGACGTGCACCAATGGCAATAGCAGAGGTTCTGCTGATGCATTCAAAGCAGTCAAAGGCTGCACGGTTTACAAACTTGGAAACATCCTGAGCATGTCTGACAAGATTAAGGAAGTCTTGGCGTTTATCATCAGGAAGAAGGGGACTAATAAGCTCCCCTATGACCTCTTTGAGGAACATTCCCATATATAGGATATAGGAGCTGATCCTGGCTGAGAGCATGGAAGCTTGGAAGCATCGACTCCCAAAGGCATCGAGAATCCTGCACTCACGGCCTGGAGGATTGGAAGCATGCCTCTTTGCACTCTTCATCCTACACATAGCCAATTCCTAAAAGCCAGGACAAGGTGGAACTTGATACATTGTATTAAGCTTTTGAGAGTGAGGAGATGTGGTTAAAGGTGTTTCCCACATCCTCAGCAATAAGATCATGTAGGATCTGATGAATACGCAGAGTAGCTGCTTCCTTGGGAGCCTTAGGGTATTGAAGGATTTTCTAATTCCTGTGCCCTAGGTTCCTTTTCAGGAGTTACCGTGATTGCAAGGCTTCGAAGCCACATCACAAATAAAATCCTGAAAAGACCTATGTCCTTTATGGAGGAGCCATTCTGCGGTGGGGAGAAGACGGTTCCTCCGGAAGAAGTACTCTGGTATCGGCAGAGTCATTAGAATCATAGGAATCGGAAGATTCAAAATATCTCTGGATCCCGGTGTTCATGCAGAACACGGTACCGGTATCGATTCGAAGTCTGTATCGAGGTGTCTCTGTACCGATCTGTCGATGCGGAGATAGACTCAAGACTCAGCATGGGGAGTATACCCACCGAGGCGGGTTTGCCGTCGGTATTGGTGCCTGTTGAATTGTCTGTAGCAGTCTCAACGGTACTGAAGCCGTCGAGAAGAGCTGCCAGGACTGTGTTCGATAGCATGAAACCTCTGGTCTATCGACGCTGCCGATGCTTGGGTGTCGTACCGGTAGAAGTGGCCGGAACCCCAGAGCATGGCACCAGTAGTTCTGCCGAGGTGGGGAACTCGAGAATATCCTGGAGCCCCGTTAATGCTTTGGAAGCCAAAGCCTCCCGCCGGGGCTGTTTTGCCAGTGAAGTTTCCTCAAGGGCAACGCCAACGGTTTCTCGATGCCTAGAAGGATATCTTCCCTTTGAGGACCGGCTAGATTTATGTTTAGTTACCTGAGATTCATGGGAGGGAGATGAGGCTCTGGAAGATGTCGATGCAACGGACATCGCATCTGAAGCAAAAAGGGTACCGAGTTTGGAGCTCTATTCTGCAGGCCCCTTTTAGTCATCTTCCTATCAGGAGAGGCACTTCGATGGAGAATGGTCAGGGCATAAACATTTAAGACACCAGTCTGTTGGGCGTCGGTGAAGGATATGGTACTGCCACACTTAGAACATTTTTTCAAAACCAGTAGTTGGTTTTTCAATTTTTAAGGAAAATGGGCCTAGTGCCCAAAATGGAGCCTAGCACCAAGGAAAAAGGTTTCTGAAGAAAAATACCTCAGAACTATATATATATTTTTTTTTTTAAGAAAAGAAGAAAGAAGAAACGGGGCTGGTACCATAGGTGTCGAACGCAGGTAGACGCGACCACAAAAAAATAAAGAAGAAAGAAGAAATTTTCTGCGTTGACAGGGTATGGGACCTGTTGGCTCCGCAGGAAAACGAAGAAACTGAAGAGGGACAGTGGGATAGGCGGGAAGGCAGTGCAGGCGCTGTGGGATGCTACCAAAAGCTTTCCTATTGAACGCTAGGGAGCGTGACCGTGCAGGCTCCGTCGGTTACGACGATACCCATATGTAAAGACTACATTCCTGCTTGTTCCTGGAGATCATGTTATTTGCTGATCTCAACCTTCCTTAAACAGATCAAGGATGTCTTACTTGCATCAAGCAAGCCATCTACTAGGTATTCTTATGCCTTCAAATGGTGAAGGTTCATAGAAACATAATGACAGAAAAAGACCACATCGCCTATCTAGTCTGTCCTTCCATATCAATCACTACAACAGTCCCCTTTTTTCCTTTAGAGATCCTCTGTGTTTGTTCCATGCTTCTTTGAATTCAGATACTATCCTCATCTCTACCACCTCCACTGGGAGGACTATTCAATGGATCCACACAACTCTTTCTGTAAAGAAATATTTCCGCATATCACTCCTGAATCTATCCCCTTTCACCATCATCCTATGTCCCCTCATAGAAGAGCTTGTTTTCAATCAAAAAAGGCTCTCCTCCTGTGCATTTATTCCATGGAGGTTTTTAAAATTCTCAATCATATCTCCTCTATCACGCATTTACTCTAAGGTGTACATATTTAGATCACTAAGTCTGTCCTCATATGCTTTATAATGAAGACCACTAATCATTTTAGTAGCCACCCTCTGTACTGACTCCAGCCTGTTTATATCCTTTTGAAGGTGCAGTATCCAGCATTGCACACAATACTGCAAATGAGGTCGCACCAAAGACTTATACAGGGGCACTTTTTTCTGCTGGCCATTCCTCTCCCTATGCACCCAAGCATCATTCTAGCTTTTGCCATCACCTTTTCTACCTGTTTTAGCTACTTTAAGATCATCAGACACAATCACACCTTGGTCCCGCTCTTACTTAGTGGATAAAGATTCTGCACCCCTATACCATATTGCTCTCTTGGATTGCTGCAGCCCAAATGCATGACCTTGCATTTTTTAACATTAAATCTTAGCTTCCAAATTCTAGACCATTCTTCAAGCTTAGTTATATCCCTTCTCATGTTATCTATACCTTCCTGGGTGTCTACTCTATTTCAGATTTTGGTATCATCTGCAAAGAGGCAAACCTTAACCGACAGCCCTTCCGCTATATCACTAATAAAGATGTTAAAAAGAATCCTTGGTGTACCTCGAAACATATTGACCTCTCTGGCTTGTCCCATGGAGTTACTTTTACAATATCTCCTCCGCTTATCATTGATATGTCTCAAGACTAACTCAGGCGGGGTTCATCTTAGTGCCATCTCAGCCTATCACAGGCAGGTGGACAGGCACTCTATTTTGTTTCACCCCTTGGGAGAATGATTTATGCAGGGCCGCCAATCAAACTACCACCGGTGACGTGGGACCTCAATGGGGTCCTGGCGCAATTCTAAACCCTCCTTTTGAGTCTTTAGCCACCACTTCTTTAAAATTCCTCTTTTGGAAGGTAATCTTTCTCATTGCTCTCACCTCAGCTTGCCGCATCAGCAAACTGCAAGTAATGGTGTCGGATCCTCCATTCACCTGGTTCCCACCACGACAAGGTGGTTCTTCGTACACATCCACACGTCCTCCTGAAGGTGGTCTTGGCTTTCCATATCAATCAATCAGTCATGCTATCAATCTTCTTCCCCAGACCACATGCTTCTAAGGCTGAAGAAGTGCTGCATACTTTAGACTGTAAGTGTGCACTGGCTTTATACTTGAACAGGACCAAGGCTTTCAGGAAATCTTCACAATTGTTCATTTCCTTTGATCCAAGTCAACTTGCGACTTTCAGTCTTGAAATGCACCCTTTCAAAATGGATTGCGGACTGCATTTCTGTTGGCTGTGCTCAAGCGGGACTCTCCCTAGAAGGTCACATCACCGCTCACAATGTGCGATCCATGGCAACTTCTTTTGCCAGCCTTCAGTCTGTTTCCATCAACGACATCTGTCAGGTAGCTACCTGGTCCTCCATTCACACTTTCGCTGTTCACTACTGCCTAGACAAGGACCCCCATCGGGGTGCTATCTTTGGCCAGACTATCCTGCAGCACCTTTGTGGGGACTTATCTGCAAACTCCCACCCCCCATCCCGGGTTTTTTTATGGCACCAGACTTCACTGTCAATGTTCTTGCTAACTGTCTTTGAGTCCAACGAGGCCACTCTAGATCATATCCTCTGGCTCCATCCTTTAGTCTTGGGGATGCCGCTGCTAATTCCCGTCTCGTACCTGGGAAGCTAGTAAGTCCCATATGTGGAAGACTGCATTCCTGTTTGTTCCTGGAGATTGTAAGTTACCTTTAACACGTGATCTCCTGGAACATATGGAATCTGTCTTCACAACTCGCCCTCTTCCCCTAGGAGTTGTAGGATATTTTTTTCCTCTATTGCTCAGCTACAAACTCAGTGAGGAGAGTACTTGGGAAGGCGGGAAGGCAGATGCGCAGGTGCAGTGGAGTGCTCCGAAAAGCTTTTCTTGGATGCTGGGGAGCATTCCTGCATGGGCTCCGTTGGTAGTGACGATACCCATATGTGAAGACTGATTCTTGCTGTTCCCGGAGATCACCTGTGTCAAGCCCCAGCCCTCCGCCTAGGGCTCAGAGGGTTGGGGTTTGCCATTATATGCTCCTTGCAGAAGGTGAGATAAAACCTTTTGCACCCGCTATGCCTGCAGGGAGTGGTAGTTCTTTTTGCCCTCTGATAAGGAAATAGATGTGAGACCAGTTGTAAGGCAAAATGACAAGAATTTATTCCCCAACAAAAAGGTTCAGTGCAGATTAAATCAGGATACTCTTCAGGTATTGCTCGAGGTATTTACAGAGCTTAAAACTGATTGAGCTTCACACTCTTTGCTCACAAAACGTGCAATGTATATCACATGTAACAGGAAAGAAAACATAACAGCTTCTTCTCACAAACGAAAATATCTTCTTTCCCTTTGTTCCTACTTAGCTCCCTCATACACATTTAGCAAAGGGATTCTATATCATCTGCCAAACACAGTGTACAGTCCATAGGCACTTCTGCTGAGTCACTCTCATTAAAGTCCTGTTGCATCTCTTCAAACTCTGGAACTATGGAGTTTGGTTTTAAGCTGTTATTACACGGCTTAGGATAATTTCCCCTAAGGACCTCTGGTGCTTCCCGTGGGCACAGATCTATATGGTAAGGATTAGAAATACCTGAGGTTGTGGAGATTCCTCTCTGGCTTTGTTCAGCATGCTTTTTTCTAGCTGTAGGGACAAATGCCCTCTGATTCCCTGCTTGGAGTTTTGTCTGGAGCACTGTCTGGTTCCCCGTCCCAAACTGAGCTTTGCAAACTCCTGAGGTTAGTGCTAGGTTCCCACCTGTGAGCTCTTTGAAGCTTTTTATCTGGCAATGAGGTCTGAAGGTCTCTCTGCTCTCTCCCTCTAGGCAGGTTTCTGACAGCAGTCTGTCCCTTCTCTCCTTCTGCTCTTTCTGCTTCAATTCCAGAACTGCAGCTGGGTTTCCTCAAAGATCTCCTCCCAGCTCTTCTCCAACCATCTCTCCAACCACCTCTCCAGTCAAAACACTCTCACCAACACTCTACCGGCTCTCTCAGTGAGACTCCAATCAACTCCTCCCATGTTTTTCTCCTAGCTAGGGTTTATATTCATGTTCCCTGAGCTTGGGTCTGCTTTCCTGCACAGGTGTGTGTAATTAGGTTCCAGGCTTGCAGTTATGTCAGAGCTTGGGTGTGTCAGTCTAAGCTCCTGTTTCCCTATGCTTGTCTCTCTCTTGCAAACGCTGAAACGTGTGTGCAGCCTGACTGTCAGTTTGTTTAAAGGTTAAAATCATCCTTTTCTTCTACTTCCATATGCTCAGTATGGGCTTCTTCATCACACCTGTTAAAGGTGGAGTAACTACACTTTCTCTGTTGACAACAGGAAAAGTCCTCACAACTTTTGCTTCTCCCCTTGGAGTTGAATTCTCTTCAGCTCTTATTAGGACTGTGGGTAAGATGACACTGTGGCAGCAGGCAGGAAGGCAGATCTCATGTGTGGTTGAGCTTCCAAAAGCTTCAAGAAGGGAGATGGGAAAGTTCCATCGCATGCATGCGCCTTTCCGTGTGCCACAATGGCACCATTCTTACCCTCATGGAGCACTCTTTCCACGTCTCCATATGAGATAAGCCACCGGAAAGCTGAGTGACACTCGATCTGTCACTTGTCTACTCAGGAATCTCTCACCTAGTGGACTCTTCAGCCTAATGGAGACAGGAGAAATTCCACAGGACTGGAGAAGGACTGATGTGGTACCTCTCACACACAAGTGGTAATAGGAAGAAGTGTCAAACATACAGACCAGTAAGCCTTTCCTCGGTGGCAGGAAAAGTAATGGAGGCGCTCCTGAAAGAAGCGAATAGTGGACTTCCTCAAAACAAAACAGGTTGGCATGATCCGAGGCAACATGGTTTTACCAACGGACGATCTTGCCAAACAAATCTGATTGAGCTCTTTGACTGGCGTGACCAGAGAACTGGATCAAGGGCATGCGATGGATGTGATCTACCTGGATTGCAGCAAAGCCTTTTATGCTGTTCCTTATAGGAGGCTTATCAATAAAATCTACAGTTTGGGGATGGGTCCCAAGATGGTGAAATGGATCAGAAATTGGTTGACTGACAGGCGACAGAAGGCGACTGCAAACGGAACTCACTCAGATGAAAGGAAGGTGATTAGCGGTGTGCCCCAGAGTTCGGTCCTGGAACCAGTACTGTTCAATATAGTTGTGAGTGATATTGCCAAAGGGCTGAATGGAAAACTTTGTCTTTTTGCAGATGACATCAAAATTTGCAATAGAGTGGACTCCCTTGCGGGAGTGCCGAGAACATGAGGAAAGAATCTACAAAAGATGGAAGAATGGTCTAATGCTTGGCAGTTAAGATTTAATGTGAAGAGGTTTAGTGTCATGTACTTGGGAAGCAGAAATCCAAGAGAATTGTATGCGATAGGGGCGAGAGATTGGTGTGCATGGACTAGGAGAAGGACCTTAGAGTGATTGTTTCTGATGATCTCAAAGGTGTTGAAACAGTGTGACAGGGTGGTGGCAAAAGCCAGAAGGATGCTGGGTTGCATATAGCAAGGAATTACCAGCAGAAAGGAAGAGGTACTAAGTGCCTCTGTACAAGTCGCTGGTGAGGCCTCACTTGGAATATTGTGTTCAGTTTTGGAGACCATATCTTGCAAAGAATATAAAAAGGCTGGAAGCAGTTCAGAGGAAGGCGACCAAAATGATTTGGAGCCTGAGTCAGAAGACTTATAAGAAGAGGACTTGAAGACCTAAATATCTACACTCTGGAAGAGAGGAGGGACAGGGGAGATATGATTCAGACCTTTAAATACTTAGAGTATAATGAACAAATAAACCTCTTCCAAAGATGGGGAAGCTGTAAAACTAGAGGGCATAACATGAAGCTGCAAGGGAGTAAATTGAAAGGTAATGCCAGGAAATACCTTTTCACTGAAAGAGTGGTGGATGCTTGGAATACCCTCCCAATGGAAGTGGTAGGGGCAAACACAGTGACAGAATTCAAAATGGCATGGGACAGAAACAGTGGATCTCTTTATAGCAACAGGATAAAGTCAAAATAAGCATAAATATCTATTATATCTTAACAATTAGGGGTGACCAACAGGGAGCGGTGGGTTCATCCTAAACAAAGGCATGGGGAGGGCTAACCTGCATGGAGTGGCAAGTGAACCTACTTTTGCCGCCTTGCTGGGTAGACTAGATGGATCATACTGGTCTTTATCTGCCGTCAAATACTATGTTACTATGTTATTATATATACTTGCAGTAGGAGCTGAAAAATCTTTAGATATATACTTCTCACTGTACTCTGCACACAGGCAACACAGATGCTTGTATACAAACTTTAATTGACACACATTTAGGCAAACCAGTCATGTGTGCGCATACCCAAACACACACACTTCTTAAATTGCCATCAGGAGTATCTCTTAAAGCTCAGGTGCTTTGTTTTCATTAATATGTAGGGTTAACGGAAAGCTTTTTATATAATTGCATTGTTTTAATATGTAAACAATTGTATGTTTCAGGCAAGAAGCAAAGAAGCAAGGGAACTTCGAAAAGCCAAAATTGATGCTGCGTATAGATATTTATTGAAGTTTTAGGTAGTAGACTTGGGATGGACCCAGAAGATGTAGAGGTAGGAATTTTGGACATTACTTCTGTAAGTCGGAATTCATTTTTAAAATCATTTATTTATGTGGATTGTCATGGAAATATGAAATCTATGATGTGTTACCATGACTTTTTATTTTTTATGATTTATTTACCACTTTGATCAATGTTTTCCATTTTCTCTGTTACTTTTTTTTTTTTAGTGCTATAAATTCAGTGCTGACGACTGGTAACCCAGGTGCCTCTGGGTTTTCTTGGCAATAGTTCACCAGAAGTAGATTGACAGGCCTTTTCTTCTGAATCAATCAAGGATATAAAGTGACTTGCCAAGATCACAAGGAGTGCTAGTGGGAATTAAACCCTTGATCTTCTGGATACTGGGTAGTTGCTATAACCAGTAGGCTACTCCTCCAGTCCTTTGGTAAAGTAGCAGTTCAAAAGACGGTTTCCTGCTGCTTCTTCTTTTATTTTGTGGTAATTAGTGATTGGTGGCAGATAAAGACTAAATGGCCCATACACTCTGCCTAATTGAGACTGATGCACTTGTATGCATATGAGTTTCTTCATGCACAAGTAGGATAAGTACCAACATATGGGTGATGTCATCAACGGAGCCCCATCCAATAACTTTTTCCAACTCCTTTAGAAACCTTTGTAATGGTTCTACTGTGCATGCGTGCCTATTCCTGTCTGCAACTGCTGCACTTCATTGTCTCTGTCTTCAGTCATCTGCCGAGACATAAGAATTTGTTACACAGCATTCTGCGTACTTCTCATTTTTTGCATTGTTTTCTCACGCTTTTGTGAATTCCATTCCTCTTCTGCCACTGCCGCTGCTGCATTTTTCCTGCCCACTAGTCTCCTAGTTAGGTTTGTGGCAATTTTAGGAGGCAAGAAACCAAAATCCTGAAGCAGCCAGTTATACTTTATTACAAAAGGACAAAAGATAGAATGTCACTACAAGTGAAATAGGAGGGGGCTAGCCAGCAGCCATAGCACCGCCGATCTGAGGTAGAAGACCCAGTACAAGGAATTATATAGGGGGTGGGATTTACAGTGTCATCATTAAACTTGCCATTTCTCTACATACCCTCTTAGAATGTACACTCACACCTATAATGCCCATATGTGGAAAGGCTCAAAGAATGGCTCTTAGCCAATCACAGTGAAATGTTAGTGGAATGGCCATATATGGCAAATACTCAGTAGTGTGTTCCTCCTTTCTCTCTGAAACAACCAGGCAGCCATCTTAAAACACATGACTTTAGCTTAAGACACAGCCTCCATTTCTAGATTCATTTTTTCAACAACATACTTTATTATCCTCAGTTCTCCCCTTTTGGTCAAGTCCTCCCTAAAAGGCCTAGGACTAATCACCTTAACTGGAGGGAGACATTGATGAGAGTCAGTATGACTGACTTTCAGTAACATTCATTTGAATTATTTGTGGCATGTATTCTGATACAAATTAGTACAATGTAAGTATCTAACACTTAACATGAACCACTTGTGACCTATCATCTATAAAGTAGAATAGTAGACCTCTGTAAAGGTACATACTCCACCCTAATAATAATGTAAGGTAATTCTAATATATAAAACAACCTAGGCTGAGATACCTGGCCCTATAATCCATTTATATGTTGATAAAATTATGTGTGTGTTATGGATGCATCATTACATCATCAAGTAAAACCTGCATGCTATGAAAACTCTCACATTCCTTCTCATACTGTTCCTCAGAGTGGTATAATAAGGAATTATAGGAAGTTCTTAGAAATTGGTTTGCAAGGCATCTCCATACATTTACAAGGATTGGGATATTCGAGTTGCACATTTAGTACATTCTTGTATGAATTTATAGACGCATTGCAGAAGGCAGCAGGCTGCCATGCCCAGGGCAATGATAATGAATTATTTGCACAATCTTTGCTCCTGTACCACTTAGGTCGGGAATCCATGATATAAACCAGGACCAATCCCAACCAGTGGTATAAGACGTTTCAGGAACTGCTATAAATATCTCTAAATGCTGTAAAGAATCATATATAAGCTGGGGTTTAACTTCAACAAAAAACACAATATTCTTTTCCAGTGATAGAACAAGTTTCCTCCTTGGGTTTCCAGAAGGTAATCCAGGGCAATGGTCCCGCTAACCTGCACTGGGTCCACCACCAACATTCCTGCCAGTAGGGGGAGGGGCAGAGCAAACCTTGAGAAAAATACAATGATAAAAATATATATTAGTAATCATAAACGTACATACATAAAATGTTAAAAAACCATAAATTGTGTAATACGCTAGAACCCCACAAGCTGGGCATGCAGAGTTAAGTGGCCTGATATCCTTTCTTCAGATAGTATAGCAGAGTTTGAGGAGGCAATGCCTCATGTAGTACTTTTACTATCCAAATAAAGAGTAGTTGAGCACGAATGGTTTCAGGCAAAAATAACAGGATTTTTAATTCCCCTCCGGGTGGATTCAAACAAAGGAAACAAAGGACACATTGCCATACATCTCTGGTAGGAAAAAACAATATAAGAACTCAACAAAAATAGCTTCTGATATTAGCATGAACATTTGCTTCACAGCAATCAAACTTTAAACAAACACTTCTTAGCTCAAAAGGTTTGTGCTTTCTTCCTGCTGACTCATGCAGCTCTCTGAACAGCCTGACATTAGCACAAAGATATTAATTATCTGAAATAGACAATGTACAGTCCATTTGTTCGTCTGGCATATACTCTACAACCGGTTCTGTCTCCATTGCTTCATAAGGGCTATCAACTGAGAATGTTTGAAACTGGCTACACGGCGTTTCTAGAGCCACACCCAGTTTCTCTGCTCGAGGCTTCTCTTTGCAGCACTCTATCGTACATGGTTGAGAATTACCATATATATCATATTTACTATGTGAAGGCGCGTCCCACCCTTCGGGTTATAACAAGACCAATTCTTAAAAACAGTTTTGTCTTTGAGCCAATCACTCAGCCTAAATTTGGCTTTCTTACAGGAGGATTCCTTTGTGCTTCAGGGTCAAGCTACAAAGATCCAAACCTTGGAGTTGTGAGTGCTCCCAAGTTAGCCTTCCTGGTATTCTTTCCCTTTGGCTGCCTTTCAGACACGGCACCAAAACCTGGGCTGTTTATACCTGGCACTTCTTGGCACTGGTTCTCCAAATGTTTCTCTTGCTGGTTTCCCTCTCAGAACTAAACCTCAGAGAATCCTCTCTCAGCGTCAGCTCCTCTGAGTTCTCAATCCCAAGCAGTTCTTCCTCGCCCCCTTCTGAACTTGACTCCTGTTCTTGTTCCTGACCCCTCTCTGTTTTCTCCAATGAGCTTTTTTTATATCCCTGCCTTCTAAAGTTTAATTAACCCCTCCTCCCAGCAGGTGTTCTGCCTCAACTCCTGGACTGTGGAGGAATCAACTGCAGCAGGGGCGTGTTTGTTTTCTTCTTCCGTGACTCATTCTGCTTGTGGTTTCCCTGGGGAAACATGAGGCCCATGTGCTTTGTTGTCCTGTCAGCTACTGCAAGCCAACTCTTTCCGTTTTCAGATATCTCTAAGGGATCAGAGGGACTTTCTACAACCACAGATCCCCCCCCTTAAGATAGTACGAGCTGCCGGAACTGGATGAGACGGGACAGCACGTAAATCTCTAAGACAATGGGTGCATGTGCGTTTTCCATAGTAGCCAATCATTTACTGTCGCTGACCTCTCTTGCCAGGGTTTTAAAACATTTTACATGATATATTGGCGGCGGCCCCTTATCATTTTCTACAGCAATAGGAAAAACAGGACCTACCCTCTCTACCACTGTACATGGGCCCCCTTCCATCGAGACCTCAAATTTGGGTCCTACATCAGCCACCAAAATTTATTACTTTTTACCCACAGAGCCAATTAGGCGGGGTTTTGTCCCTCGATCATCCATACATCATATCAATATCGTTTTTTGCCTGTTGCTGGACTAGCGCTTGCAAATTCTCTAGGAAATTTGGGACGTCCTTTTGTAAGCGAGTTTTTTCTATTTGTGATCCCTGAGGAAAAACCTGGGGTACCCCCGATTTCCTCACGGTCTGGTTCCACCCACTGGCCCCACGTATAGATATACAGAATCCTCTGGGAGCCATGACAAAACAACAAACTCATAGGGCGATGCCCCTAAGGAAGCTTGTATGCGTTCCCGGCAATGCAGATTAAAACAGGAAGGCAGTAAAGTGTCCCATTACGGTCATTTTACCATTTCAGGACAATGCCTTAGCATTTTGTTTAATGGTCCTTTTGGTTAATCCCTATTTCGAGCACCAGACCCTTGGACCTGGCGCAGATGAAGGGTGCCGCTGTGGCGTTATTTGGTGATGTATTCCAAAAAGCATACCATACTGTAGCTAAGATATTCCTCCGCCCGCACCCACTACCCCAGTTGCTTCCCTGATTGGTGAGCATTTGGCACTTGTGGGAAACCAACATTGCAGCCCCCCCCCACAATTCACAGGCCGTCGCGTCGCGCGCCCCACTTGTCTACACCCGGGCACCACACCCCCCACCGCAGGCGGTCAGAGAGGGACCCCCCCCTGTGTGTACCCTCGCTCACAGTGTGCCCATCACGCCCCCGAACCCCAAATCCCAAAAGCTATCATTGTCACTAGCAGAGGTACTTCGGAAGGGGTATAGCCCAGGAAAAATGAGGAGCCTGGTCATACAATTACCAAAAACAGATTGACAGCCCCGTGGGAGGTTTTCACAAGGGGTCCTATAATATCCATCGCCATCCGGCGGATCGGCGTTAGCTAGTGTGGGTGTGGATACCATGGGTACAGGGCCCTCGTATTCTTAGAGGCAGTAACACCGTTGACAAGTGGGACATGATTCGCAAGTAGCGGGGTAGTTTCTTTAAAGACCCCTGGCCCGTTAAAAAACAGGCCAGGATTTTGGTACAAGGGCCCTTGGATTCCCTTGGTGGCCAACCCTATAGGATGATCATGGGCCAACCGCCATAGCGAATGCCTTCAACGTGGTTGCACCACTAAACTTGGCTTTCTTACGGGCTCCTGTATATGGGTTGTTACTTATCCGATACAGCACATCTTGACTTATCCTAAAAAGAAAGCTGGGAAGGTAGTTTCACATCTCGTGCGTATTCAAAGGCACGCTTCAAAGCGGGGTCGGACTTGCTGTTCCTTTGGGAAGGAAGGGAATGTTTTTTTACAAGCTCTGATGGAACCCAGGGAAACCCATCTCCGGCCTATAATTCAGCCATCCCTTGGGTTCTATGCTGCCTTTCTTGCCGTCTCTCAGCTTTCCCTTTCCTAAAACCCTCTTTGATTGGGGTGCCAACAAGGTCAGCATGTACGGGCAGTGTACCTGATACCCATTTGCTTTCCCCTTCATGACTCAGGGGGGAGCTCCCTATCCTGGGATGGGCCCTTCTCTTTTTTACTGCCGGGTCATCATTAACACCAGAGGTTACTGCCTGGGACCGGGTAGATACAAAGCCTGTTTTCTCTCCAAGGACCTTCTCCATACCACTTGGCAGGAATGGGGGCCAATCTCTCCCCAAGATAATAATTCATATAGAAGTTTTGGGACTATGGGCCAACCCTCACTTCTCTTTCTGTTCCCAGCCGTTCCCCTTTACCGATAGCTTATACAAGGGGTAATATGAGGCTGCCCCATGTACGCATCGTATCTTAACTCGCCCCACTGCGGACCCGGTGCTGAGCGCAGGCAGGCTTCGATAGCCTGCCAGAGCCTTTGTGACACCATGGTCTGGTCAGCACCGGAGTCCAAGCAGTGCCTGGGCTTCAATGCCGTCCACTTGCACCTCGTATCAAAATCCTTCATGGATGTGTTTCTCACCCCCAGACACCAGCGCTGTTGCGCAATACACAATCTTTGCGCTAATGCCCTACTTTACAACAATTGAACACATTTTCCTTTAGAAAAAAGATAAACGATACAGCAGTATTTTCATTAGGTAGTCTATCTCTTGTGGTCTTTTCTGATCTCTCAAAGTTGGCAGTTTTTGTCACCTTCAGAACGCCTGATTTTGAGGTCCCAGCTAACTCGGCCTCAAAATATCGCTCTGTAAGGTTAGCTGCTTCCTCCGTGGTTTTACAACTCTGGAGCATCAGAAAAGTTTTCACCTCAGCTGGTACAGCTTCCATAAACTGCTCTAGGATAATTGTATCAAGTACAGATTCTAGAGACTTCTGCTCTGGATTAAGCCATTTCCAAGCTAGACCTTTTATTCTATGAAACAGCGCTTTTGGGGTTTCACTAGGCTTTAACCTAGCCTCTCTAAACATGCGTCTGTAGAATAAAGGAGTTAATCCTAATCTGTCTTTGACAGCCTTTTTAACCTCATAGTAATCTGATGCCAGCGTAGCAGGCATGGACTTATAAGCCGCTAAGGCTTCACCTGAGAGAGACATTGCAAATCTCACTGCCCATTGCTCTCCAGGTAACTTAATAGCCTCTGCAATGCGTTCAAATGCTTCTATAAAGTCGTCCAGATTATCATTATGAGAAAACTGTCCTAGCGCAAGCACGCTACCACTTGGCAGTCCTACCCCCTGGGTATACGAGGGAATAGCTTGTTCCGGTTCTCGCTGCTTCTTCTGTAACACCTCCATCAGTTCCATGAGAGGTTTCTGCTGTGCATGGATGGCAGCGGCAGTCTGTTCCTGCGTGTGACGTGTCATCTCCAACTGTTTTTCCCATTGGACTGACATCCACCGTAACAGCTCTTGGGGGTCCATCTTGGAGCCTGCTGTTCCTGCAGAATCAAAGAAACAAAAAAAAAAACCACACCAAGTGCGGCACAAAACCCCCCCCCCCCTTTTTTTTTTTTACAATAGCGGTCTACAACAGCAGAGCAATAACTCCCTTTCTCTTTGGTTATCACTCCACACCCGTGCCCAGCTACCGTTACCTCGGCACAGTGCAGAGTCAGGCACTGAGAAAGGTAGCTCCAATCCTTTTCTGACCGATTTGTCAGCCGATTCAGGATCCCTCTGCTCACTGGATAGCAGCTTTCTTTATTGACTGATTCTCTATAAGTAAAGATTATATTCTTAGTAACCGCTCCTAGTAACAGGTACCTATGCAGTAGTGTTATCCTTGTAAATA